>JAWNOB010000055.1:0-63793 GCA_035046265.1 Drosophila bunnanda | reverse complement strand
TGAACAGTGAAATAAGTGTAGCGAACAAAAGGAATTATTAAAATCGGTCAGCTGGTGTGCGCTGTTTTCGGGAGTTTTACTCTGATCGCAGAACAGTCCACCGCTGCCGCCAGATTTGTTTTCCTGACTTTTTGTGCCGTCTCCATACACAATTTTCTGTTCGCGCAGCTTAATACAGTCCACTCCTCGACGCTCCACTGCGCCAACACAAGCTCCTACCCATACTCCAACTTCTTAATTATATGCATGTATGATATTTTCTACCTCCGATTTCAGAAACCTACAAACACCCTCTGATATTATAAATAATAATGATTAATTAAATCTAAAGTACGCAAAACGCCACCAATAAAGGCCCAACGCAAACGCGAGTGTTTAATTCCATTTCAATTTCGCCGCCGCAGAAGCCGTGTTGTTGTTGTTGCCGTTTCGTTTCTTGGGGCCCTTATATAGGCATCGCTTGCCGTCGGCATAACGCCGCGAGCTTTTAAGTCCAGCTCTTCGACTCGGAACAATTCAACATTTGCGGCTTGCAGTTGATGACATTAACATTTGTTATACAAGTACAAGCATAACCGACATCCAAACTCAATCAACAGGTGCGACTGCGCTTGTTCTGTTTATTTATTATTTTGTACCCACTTCCCAACGGTCGAGGCCTATGTGCAGCCCCATACACACACACACACACACGAATGCTAACCTCTTGCACATCATAATTCCGTGCATAAAAAAGGTTCTCCGTGAACAGTGAAATCGTGTTGCGGGAAAAAGGGTCATAATAAAGATCATACAGCCATTGTGCACTTGTTTCGGGAGTTCACCCTATTCGCCGAACAGTCCCCCGCTGCCGCGATATATTTTTTGTCGTCTTTTTGCCGTGTCCATACCAAATATTCCTGTTCGCGGAGTTCAATACAGTCCACTTCTCGACGCTCCACTGTGCCCGTACACATTGTTCCTATTACATGCATACCCATATATTTCCAATATATTTTCGGCCAACGACTCCAGGAACTAATCCCGATACTATAATTTCAAAATTCAAAGTGAACGAAACAATTAACAACAAAACACAAACGCAAGCGTTTTTAATTGTTTTCAACTTAGTCGCCGCAGCGGCCGTGTTGTGTTTGCCGTTTAGTTCTTTGGGTCCCACACATAGGCGCCGCTTGCCGTCGCCTAAACCCAGTGAGCTTTTTGTCCACGACCAAAAGCTGATGTTTTGATTCCACCTTTCCAGCGCTGAAATAGTTGAACATCTGCGGTTGATAATTTTCGAAATTAACGAATAGTTCACCAATAAATCCAGAATTTGAATTTAGTCCCGCGCGGAAGCGACCGCGATTATTTTTCCCATTTATTCAACCTAGTCGCCGCAGTGGCTACGTTGTTGTTGATGCCGTTCGGGTTTTCTTAGTCCCGCACCTACGCACTGCTTTGACGACGGCATAACCCACTGAGTTTTTATCCTGAACAGAAGCCAAGGGTTTATTTCCACCATTTCGGCTCTTAAATATTAATATTCAAAAAAAATTCAACCTCTTCGTCGGACAATCTGTCCGCTCCAACGCCTGCACTCCAGCGGCAACAATTAAATTGGTTCTGCCGCCACAATTTTTTTTATTTAAATCGACGCTCAAATTATTTCGGCATTCCGTTATTGTTCTTTGTCATTTTTTTTAACTACGGCCAACGTGTTGCCAAAATTTTTCCCCTGGGACTAGTGTAAACGAATTTCCAATCCGCATCTCCGCCGCCGTCCCAGCTGATTCCGAGGCCCACTACCGTAATTCCACGAGCAGTTATCAAAATTCCGTGAATTCTTCTTCGAGACTCACTTATTCCACCGCAGAAAGATGGCTCAAACCGCAATTGACATTGCGTTAAGAACGTTTATTGGCACAACTGACCGGGTGAATAAATTTGAGTCACAGAGCTACGAGAACTGCACCGATCTTCTTTCCGGGTCCGCTGATAGTACGTCCGCCGCGACAGTGCTTGAATCCAAATACAACGATTGTTACTCCGTCTATTCAAGATGTGTTGCCCAACTTCAAGAAACAGCAGAGAAGGGCCCCTCCCAGTCCACTCAGACTTCTGACAGCTTGCAACCACCCCCCTCCGCGGGTTGTTTTCTGCCACCGGTGGACACCGAAGTTTTCGATGGTGTCTATTTTCGGTGGCCCACGTTCAGAGAACTTTTCACTGCGGTATATATTCACAACTCGCGTCTCACCCCGGTGGAGAAACTTTTCCACCTACTATCCAAAGCAACTGGCGATGCGCACACCATTGCTTCCAAAGCCCCGCTCACAAATGAAGGGTTCGTCTCAGCTTGGCGAAGCCACACCGACCGCTTTGAGAATCAGCGGTTGTTGGTCAATAGCCAGTTGAAAATCTTTTTCAACATCCAGGCTATCTCCTTAGAGTCCGGAGACGCGCTGAAAGAACTACAAGGCAACATCCAAAATTGCCTCACCGCCTTAGAGATGTCCTCTAATCAAGTTGAGGCTTGGGACTCTCTTCTCGTTTATATGATTTCCTCCAAGTTTCCAAAAGTAACGCTTTCTCTGTGGGAGCAATCTATCCATAATAAGACCGATATTCCAACTTTGGAAAGAGCTAGACGCGTTTCTGACCGAACGCCATCGTACGCTGGAGGCCATCGACGACGTTACGCCTGCTGGTTCAGGGCATTTCCAGCCGAGGTCGGCTACTAAGAGCACCCCACAGCCCCGCCTTCATTCTTCCGATTTCAGGGTGATTCCAGCACCCAGAAGGTGTGACCTGTGTTTCAGGAAAAACCACCCCCTGCGTAAATGTCTCCGTTTTCTCGAAATGACCGTATTCCAGTGATCAAATATCGTGCGAAGAAGGCAACTCTGCTTGAATTGCTTGGCACGAGGTCACCAGCAGCGGGATTGCCCAAGTTCCCATTCCTGCCTTACGTGCCGCAGACGGCATCACACCTTGCTGCATCCCAGCAACGGTTCCTCCAACGTTCAGATTACTCCTGAACCTTCGAACCCAGTAACCACATCGATCCCAAGAATCTCGTCGTTCTCCGCTCGAGTTGTAACTTCTCCCGATTCCGCCAATTACTGGGTCGCGTATGACGGCTTCAAAAGCAGGTATACCGCAGGCACTCACTCCTACCGCTGCCGAGTCTGCAGCGGAATCCATCCGCTTCGAAGATGCCAAAAGTTCCTCATGCTTAGTGCGGACAAGAGGCTCAGTACGGTGTCCACCAACCGCTACTGTTCCAACTGTTTGGCACACGAACATTCCCAAAGCTAATGCAATCAGAATCACCAAACGCTCCTGCATATGCCTGGAAGTCCAGTTCCAGCACCCCGATCGTAGCATCGGATCGCACCGGGCTCCTACTGACCACTCTTCTAACTGATATATGTTTTCCAGTCCGCTTCGAGACTATGCCTCTGCGTCGCACAATGCAAACGTTTTCGGGGGCAGACGTACAAGAGCTCCAATCCAACCAATGCCGAGTCTGCCCCTGAACTTCATCCGCTTCGGACGTCGACGTCTCCCCAGGATTATTCGCCTCTCCCCGGCATTCCTCAGCCACTCCACGGCATTTTTCCGACGCTTGCCAGGATACCCAGACCGCAGCAGTCGCTTCGTTCAAATCAGCCATAGCTACAACCACCATGTTGCAATCCGAGTAATTGCAAGGGGGGGCAGGATGTTTACGTGAGGGGCCCACTGTGCCGTCTTTGCTCAGGAGCGAGCGTTCTGTCCCCGGCTTGCTCTTGCTTGCCCGGCTTGCTCTTCTTAATTAATTCTAAATTAAGACATTTAATCTTTTTTCAGTCTTATGTATGCAGCGAAATAAAGCTGACGCTGAATTACCCCACGACGCCCCCGCTTTTTTATTCCGAACCCCGACGGGTTATTTCTTCGTCTCGTGACGTGGAAATTTTTTGTGGCCTCCGACAAGGAATCTTTGCGGGCAGGATCGCCCCCCTCAACATTTGGTCCTTCGAGCCGGATTCCTTGCACGATATCCTCCAAGTCACCAGCAGTTCCAGGCATCTGTCCGCCAAGATAAGTACTAGTTTTCCTTCTCCGTCTATCCTCGCTGCTGATCTGCAACAGTGGGCCGAACACTCAATTTCGGTCGCACTATCGCAAGATTTCCTTTTTCATTCGTGTCAACTCCCAGTCCGAGTTTTCCTGACACTAAGGCCGTTGAGGAACTCCAATTTCTATTCGCCTCCGTTCCTCGAAAATTTCCATCGCTGTCCACTAGTGTGCGCCGTCATTTTCTTCGCCGTTTCTTTCATTGCCCGTTGCCCATCAACTTGCCAACGGCCGAGGCCTATGTGCAGCCATACGAAGGAGAACCTCTTGCACATACATATATACATATATATACATACATATATACATATATACACCGATCCGTGCATAGAAGGTGAACAGTGAAATAAGTGTAGCGGACGAAAGGAATACTTAATATCGGCCCGCTGGTTTGTGCTGTTTTCGGGAGTTAACTCTGTTCGCAGGACAGTCCACCGCTGCCGCGAGATTTGTTTTCCTGACTTTTGTGCCGTCTCCATACACAATTTTCTGTTCGCGCAGCTTGATACAGTCCACTTCTCGACGCTCCACTGTGCCAACACAAGCTCCTACCCATACTCCAAATTCTTAATTACATGCATGCATATTGTATGATATTTTCTACCTCCTATTTCAGAAACATACAAAAACCCTCTGACATCATAAATAATTATGACTAATTAAATCTAAAGTGAGCAAAGCGCCACCAATAAAGGCCCAACGCAGAAGCCGTGTTGTTGTTGTTGCCGTTTCGTTTCTTAGGGCCCTCACATAGGCACCGCTTGCCGTCGCCATAACGCCGCGCTTTTCGATCAAGAACCGAGCTTTTAAGTCCAGCTCTTCGGCTCGGAACAATTCAACATTTGCGGCTTGCAGTTGATGATATTAACATTTGTTAGACAAGTACCAGCATAGCCGACATCCAAATTCAATCAACACAACTTGTTCTGTTTATTTATTATTTGGTATCCACTTGCCAATGGTCGAAGCCTTTGCACAGCCATATACACTTACACACACACACGAATGCTAACCCCTTGCACATCATAATTCCGTGCATAAAAAAGGTTCTCCGTGAACAGTGAAATCGTGTTGCGGGAAAAAGGGTCATAATAAAGATCATACAGCCATTGTGCACTTGTTTCGGGAGTTCACCCTATTCGCCGAACAGTCCGCCGCTTCCGCGATATATTTTTTATCGTCTTTTGTGCCGTCTCCATAAACAATATTTCTTTTCGCAGAATTCAATACAGTCCACTTCTCGACGCTCTACTGTGCCAATACATGCCCTTACACATTGTTTCTATTTACATGCATGCCCATATATTTTCCAAAATATATTTTCAGCCAACGATTCCAGGAACTAATCCCGATACTATAATTTAAAAATTCAAAGTAAACGAAACAATTACCAACAAAACCAAAACGCAAGCGTTTTCCACTTAGCCGCCGCAGCGGCCGTGTTGTTGTTGCCGTTTAGTTCTTTGGGTCCCATACATAGGCGCCGCTTGCCGTCGGCTAAACCCAGTGAGCTTTTTGTCCACGACCAAAAGCTGATGTTTTTTAATTCCACCTTTCCTCAATTATTTTTCCCTATTTCTTCAACCTAGCCGCCGCAGTGGCTATGTTGTTCTTGATGCCGTTCGGGTTTCCTTAGTCCCGCACATACGCACTGCTTTGACGAGGGCATAACTCACTGAGTTGTTGTCCTGGGTTTATTTCCACCATTTCGGCTCTTAAATATTAATATTAAAAAAAAAATCAGCCTCATCTTCGGACAGTCTTTCCGCTCCAACCCCTGCACTCCAGTGGTAACAATTAAATTGGTTTTGCCGCCACAATTCGTTTTATTTAAATCGGCGCTCAAATTATTTCGGCATTCCGTTATTGTTCTTTGTACATTTTTTCACTACCGCCAACCTCTTGCCCCAATTTTTCCCCCAGACAAATTTTTCCCCCTTCATAAGCCAAGTCCATTGCGAACAGATTGGGGCCTTGTGGGAAAAGGTGAAAAACAGCTACGAGAGCTGCTCCGATCTTCTTTCCGTACCCGCTGATAGTACGGTCGCCGCGACAGTGCTTGAATCCAAATACAACGATTGTTACTCCGTCTATTCAAGATGTGTTGCCCAACTTCAAGAAGCAGCAGAGAAGGGCACCTCCCTGTCCACTCAGACTTCCGACAGCTTGCAACCACCCCCCCCGCGGGTTGTTTTCTGCCACCGGTGGACACCGAAGTTTTCGATGGTGTCTATTTTCGGTGGCCCACGTTCAGAGAACTTTTCACTGCGGTATATATTCACAACTCGCGTCTCACCCCGGTGGAGAAACTTTTCCACCTACTATCCAAAGCAACTGGCGATGCGCACACCATTGCTTCCAAAGCCCCGCTCACAAATGAAGGGTTCGTCTCAGCTTGGCGAAGCCACACCGACCGCTTTGAGAATCAGCGGTTGTTGGTCAATAGCCAGTTGAAAATCTTTTTCAACATCCAGGCTATCTCCTTAGAGTCCGGAGATGCGCTGAAAGAACTACAAGGCAACATCCAAAATTGCCTCACCGCCTTAGAGATGTCCTCTATTCAAGTTGAGGCTTGGGACTCTCTTCTCGTTTATATGATTTCCTCCAAGTTTCCAAAAGTAACGCTTTCTCTGTGGGAGCAATCTATCCATAATAAGACCGACATTCCAACTTGGAAAGAGCTAGACGCGTTTCTGACCGAACGCCATCGTACGCTGGAGGCCATCGACGACGTTACGCCTGCTGGTTCAGTGCATTTCCAGCCGAGGTCGGCTACTAAGAGCACCCCACAGCCCCGCCTTCATTCTTCCGATTTCAGGGTGATTCCAGCACCCAGAAGGTGTGACCTGTGTTTCAGGAAAAACCACCCCCTGCGTAAATGTCTCCGTTTTCTCGAAATGACCGTATTCCAGTGATCAAATATCGTGCGAAGAAGGCAACTCTGCTTGAATTGCTTGGCACGAGGTCACCAGCAGCGGGATTGCCCAAGTTCCCATTCCTGCCTTACGTGCCGCAGACGGCATCACACCTTGCTGCATCCCAGCAACGGTTCCTCCAACGTTCAGATTACTCCTGAACCTTCGGACCCAGTAACCACATCGATCCCAAGAATCTCGTCGTTCTCCGCTCGAGTTGTAACTTCTCCCGATTCCGCCAATTACTGGGTCGCGTATGACGGCTTCAAAAGCAGGTATACCGCAGGCACTCACTCCTACCGCTGCCGAGTCTGCAGCGGAATCCATCCGCTTCGAAGATGCCAAAAGTTCCTCATGCTTAGTGCGGACAAGAGGCTCAGTACGGTGTCCACCAACCGCTACTGTTCCAACTGTTTGGCACACGAACATTCCCAAAGCTAATGCAATCAGAATCACCACACGCTCCTGCATATGCCTGGAAGTCCAGTTCCAGCACCCCGATCGTAGCATCGGATCGCACCGGGCTCCTACTGACCACTCTTCTAACTGATATATGTTTTCCAGTCCGCTTCGAGAAGATGCCTTTGCGTCGCACAACGCAAACGTTTTCGGGGGCAGACGTACAAGAGCTCCAATCCAACCAATGCCGAGTCTGCCCCTGAACTTCATCCGCTTCGGACGTCGACGTCTCCCCAGGATTATTCGCCTCTCCCCGGCATTCCTCAGCCACTCCACGGCATTTTTCCGACGCTTGCCAGGATACCCAGACCGCAGCAGTCGCTTCGTTCAAATCAGCCATAGCTACAACCACCATGTTGCAATCCGAGTAATTGCAAGGGGGGGCAGGATGTTTACGTGAGGGGCCCACTGTGCCGCCTTTGCTCAGGAGCGAGCGTTCTGTCCCCGGCTTGCTCTCGCACTCCGAGTATCTTCTTAATTAATTCTAAATTAAGACATTTAATCTTTTTTCAGTCTTATGTATGCAGCGAAATAAAGCTGACGCTGAATTACCCCACGACGCCCCCGCTTTTTTATTCCGAACCCCGACGGGTTATTTCTTCGTCTCGTGACGTGGAAATTTTTTGTGGCCTCCGACAAGGAATCTTTGCGGGCAGGATCGCCCCCCTCAACATTTGGTCCTTCGAGCCGGATTCCTTGCACGATATCCTCCAAGTCACCAGCAGTTCCAGGCATCTGTCCGCCAAGATAAGTACTAGTTTTCCTTCTCCGTCTATCCTCGCTGCTGATCTGCAACAGTGGGCCGAACACTCAATTTCGGTCGCACTATCGCAAGATTTCCTTTTTCATTCGTGTCAACTCCCAGTCCGAGTTTTCCTGACACTAAGGCCGTTGAGGAACTCCAATTTCTATTCGCCTCCGTTCCTAGAAAATTTCCATCGCTGTCCACTAGTGTGCGCCGTCATTTTCTTCGCCGTTTCTTTCATTGCCCGTTGCCCATCAACTTGCCAACGGCCGAGGCCTATGTGCAGCCATACGAAGGAGAACCTCTTGCACATACATATATACATATATATACATACATATATACATATATACACCGATCCGTGCATAGAAGGTGAACAGTGAAATAAGTGTAGCGGACGAAAGGAATACTTAATATCGGCCCGCTGGTTTGTGCTGTTTTCGGGAGTTAACTCTGTTCGCAGGACAGTCCACCGCTGCCGCGAGATTTGTTTTCCTGACTTTTGTGCCGTCTCCATACACAATTTTCTGTTCGCGCAGTTTGATACAGTCCACTTCTCGACGCTCCACTCCTACCCATACTCCAAATTCTTAATTACATGCATGCATATTGTATGATATTTTCTACCTCCTATTTCAGAAACATACAAAAACCCTCTGACATTATAAATAATTATGACTAATTAAATCTAAAGTGAGCAAAGCGCCACCAATAAAGGCCCAACGCAGAAGCCGTGTTGTTGTTGTTGCCGTTTCGTTTCTTAGGGCCCTCACATAGGCACCGCTTGCCGTCGCCATTACGCCGCGCTTTTCGATCAAGAACCGAGCTTTTAAGTCCAGCTCTTCGGCTCGGAACAATTCAACATTTGCGGCTTGCAGTTGATGATATTAACATTTGTTAGACAAGTACCAGCATAGCCGACATCCAAATTCAATCAACACAACTTGTTTTGTTTATTTATTATTTGGTATCCACTTGCCAATGGTCGAAGCCTTTGCACAGCCATATACACTTACACACACACACGAATGCTAACCCCTTGCACATCATAATTCCGTGCATAAAAAAGGTTCTCCGTGAACAGTGAAATCGTGTTGCGGGAAAAAGGGTCATAATAAAGATCATACAGCCATTGTGCACTTGTTTCGGGAGTTCACCCTATTCGCCGAACAGTCCGCCGCTTCCGCGATATATTTTTTATCGTCTTTTGTGCCGTCTCCATAAACAATATTTCTTTTCGCAGAATTCAATACAGTCCACTTCTCGACGCTCTACTGTGCCAATACATGCCCTTACACATTGTTTCTATTTACATGCATGCCCATATATTTTCCAAAATATATTTTCAGCCAACGATTCCAGGAACTAATCCCGATACTATAATTTAAAAATTCAAAGTAAACGAAACAATTACCAACAAAACCAAAACGCAAGCGTTTTCCACTTAGCCGCCGCAGCGGCCGTGTTGTTGTTGCCGTTTAGTTCTTTGGGTCCCATACATAGGCGCCGCTTGCCGTCGGCTAAACCCAGTGAGCTTTTTGTCCACGACCAAAAGCTGATGTTTTTTAATTCCACCTTTCCTCAATTATTTTTCCCTATTTCTTCAACCTAGCCGCCGCAGTGGCTATGTTGTTCTTGATGCCGTTCGGGTTTCCTTAGTCCCGCACATACGCACTGCTTTGACGAGGGCATAACTCACTGAGTTGTTGTCCTGGGTTTATTTCCACCATTTCGGCTCTTAAATATTAATATTAAAAAAAAATTCAGCCTCATCTTCGGACAGTCTTTCCGCTCCAACAACAAGTGGTAACAATTAAATTGGTTTTGCCGCCACAATTCGTTTTATTTAAATCGGCGCTCAAATTATTTCGGCATTCCGTTATTGTTCTTTGTACATTTTTTCACTACCGCCAACCTCTTGCCCCAATTTTTCCCCCAGACAAATTTTTCCCCCTTCATAAGCCAAGTCCATTGCGAACAGATTGGGGCCTTGTGGGAAAAGGTGAAAAACAGCTACGAGAGCTGCTCCGATCTTCTTTCCGTACCCGCTGATAGTACGGTCGCCGCGACAGTGCTTGAATCCAAATACAACGATTGTTACTCCGTCTATTCAAGATGTGTTGCCCAACTTCAAGAAGCAGCAGAGAAGGGCACCTCCCTGTCCACTCAGACTTCCGACAGCTTGCAACCACCCCCCCCGCGGGTTGTTTTCTGCCACCGGTGGACACCGAAGTTTTCGATGGTGTCTATTTTCGGTGGCCCACGTTCAGAGAACTTTTCACTGCGGTATATATTCACAACTCGCGTCTCACCCCGGTGGAGAAACTTTTCCACCTACTATCCAAAGCAACTGGCGATGCGCACACCATTGCTTCCAAAGCCCCGCTCACAAATGAAGGGTTCGTCTCAGCTTGGCGAAGCCACACCGACCGCTTTGAGAATCAGCGGTTGTTGGTCAATAGCCAGTTGAAAATCATTTTCAACATCCAGGCTATCTCCTCAGAGTCCGGAGACGCGCTGAAAGAACTACAAGGCAACATCCAAAATTGCCTCACCGCCTTAGAGATGTCCTCTATTCAAGTTGAGGCTTGGGACTCTCTTCTCGTTTATATGATTTCCTCCAAGTTTCCAAAAGTAACGCTTTCTCTGTGGGAGCAATCTATCCATAATAAGACCGACATTCCAACTTGGAAAGAGCTAGACGCGTTTCTGACCGAACGCCATCGTACGCTGGAGGCCATCGACGACGTTACGCCTGCTGGTTCAGTGCATTTCCAGCCGAGGTCGGCTACTAAGAGCACCCCACAGCCCCGCCTTCATTCTTCCGATTTCAGGGTGATTCCAGCACCCAGAAGGTGTGACCTGTGTTTCAGGAAAAACCACCCCCTGCGTAAATGTCTCCGTTTTCTCGAAATGACCGTATTCCAGTGATCAAATATCGTGCGAAGAAGGCAACTCTGCTTGAATTGCTTGGCACGAGGTCACCAGCAGCGGGATTGCCCAAGTTCCCATTCCTGCCTTACGTGCCGCAGACGGCATCACACCTTGCTGCATCCCAGCAACGGTTCCTCCAACGTTCAGATTACTCCTGAACCTTCGGACCCAGTAACCACATCGATCCCAAGAATCTCGTCGTTCTCCGCTCGAGTTGTAACTTCTCCCGATTCCGCCAATTACTGGGTCGCGTATGACGGCTTCAAAAGCAGGTATACCGCAGGCACTCACTCCTACCGCTGCCGAGTCTGCAGCGGAATCCATCCGCTTCGAAGATGCCAAAAGTTCCTCATGCTTAGTGCGGACAAGAGGCTCAGTACGGTGTCCACCAACCGCTACTGTTCCAACTGTTTGGCACACGAACATTCCCAAAGCTAATGCAATCAGAATCACCACACGCTCCTGCATATGCCTGGAAGTCCAGTTCCAGCACCCCGATCGTAGCATCGGATCGCACCGGGCTCCTACTGACCACTCTTCTAACTGATATATGTTTTCCAGTCCGCTTCGAGAAGATGCCTTTGCGTCGCACAACGCAAACGTTTTCGGGGGCAGACGTACAAGAGCTCCAATCCAACCAATGCCGAGTCTGCCCCTGAACTTCATCCGCTTCGGACGTCGACGTCTCCCCAGGATTATTCGCCTCTCCCCGGCATTCCTCAGCCACTCCACGGCATTTTTCCGACGCTTGCCAGGATACCCAGACCGCAGCAGTCGCTTCGTTCAAATCAGCCATAGCTACAACCACCATGTTGCAATCCGAGTAATTGCAAGGGGGGGCAGGATGTTTACGTGAGGGGCCCACTGTGCCGCCTTTGCTCAGGAGCGAGCGTTCTGTCCCCGGCTTGCTCTCGCACTCCGAGTATCTTCTTAATTAATTCTAAATTAAGACATTTAATCTTTTTTCAGTCTTATGTATGCAGCGAAATAAAGCTGACGCTGAATTACCCCACGACGCCCCCGCTTTTTTATTCCGAACCCCGACGGGTTATTTCTTCGTCTCGTGACGTGGAAATTTTTTGTGGCCTCCGACAAGGAATCTTTGCGGGCAGGATCGCCCCCCTCAACATTTGGTCCTTCGAGCCGGATTCCTTGCACGATATCCTCCAAGTCACCAGCAGTTCCAGGCATCTGTCCGCCAAGATAAGTACTAGTTTTCCTTCTCCGTCTATCCTCGCTGCTGATCTGCAACAGTGGGCCGAACACTCAATTTCGGTCGCACTATCGCAAGATTTCCTTTTTCATTCGTGTCAACTCCCAGTCCGAGTTTTCCTGACACTAAGGCCGTTGAGGAACTCCAATTTCTATTCGCCTCCGTTCCTAGAAAATTTCCATCGCTGTCCACTAGTGTGCGCCGTCATTTTCTTCGCCGTTTCTTTCATTGCCCGTTGCCCATCAACTTGCCAACGGCCGAGGCCTATGTGCAGCCATACGAAGGAGAACCTCTTGCACATACATATATACATATATATACATACATATATACATATATACACCGATCCGTGCATAGAAGGTGAACAGTGAAATAAGTGTAGCGGACGAAAGGAATACTTAATATCGGCCCGCTGGTTTGTGCTGTTTTCGGGAGTTAACTCTGTTCGCAGGACAGTCCACCGCTGCCGCGAGATTTGTTTTCCTGACTTTTGTGCCGTCTCCATACACAATTTTCTGTTCGCGCAGTTTGATACAGTCCACTTCTCGACGCTCCACTGTGCCAACACAAGCTCCTACCCATACTCCAAATTCTTAATTACATGCATGCATATTGTATGATATTTTCTACCTCCTATTTCAGAAACATACAAAAACCCTCTGACATTATAAATAATTATGACTAATTAAATCTAAAGTGAGCAAAGCGCCACCAATAAAGGCCCAACGCAGAAGCCGTGTTGTTGTTGTTGCCGTTTCGTTTCTTAGGGCCCTCACATAGGCACCGCTTGCCGTCGCCATTACGCCGCGCTTTTCGATCAAGAACCGAGCTTTTAAGTCCAGCTCTTCGGCTCGGAACAATTCAACATTTGCGGCTTGCAGTTGATGATATTAACATTTGTTAGACAAGTACCAGCATAGCCGACATCCAAATTCAATCAACACAACTTGTTTTGTTTATTTATTATTTGGTATCCACTTGCCAATGGTCGAAGCCTTTGCACAGCCATATACACTTACACACACACACGAATGCTAACCCCTTGCACATCATAATTCCGTGCATAAAAAAGGTTCTCCGTGAACAGTGAAATCGTGTTGCGGGAAAAAGGGTCATAATAAAGATCATACAGCCATTGTGCACTTGTTTCGGGAGTTCACCCTATTCGCCGAACAGTCCGCCGCTTCCGCGATATATTTTTTATCGTCTTTTGTGCCGTCTCCATAAACAATATTTCTTTTCGCAGAATTCAATACAGTCCACTTCTCGACGCTCTACTGTGCCAATACATGCCCTTACACATTGTTTCTATTTACATGCATGCCCATATATTTTCCAAAATATATTTTCAGCCAACGATTCCAGGAACTAATCCCGATACTATAATTTAAAAATTCAAAGTAAACGAAACAATTACCAACAAAACCAAAACGCAAGCGTTTTCCACTTAGCCGCCGCAGCGGCCGTGTTGTTGTTGCCGTTTAGTTCTTTGGGTCCCATACATAGGCGCCGCTTGCCGTCGGCTAAACCCAGTGAGCTTTTTGTCCACGACCAAAAGCTGATGTTTTTTAATTCCACCTTTCCTCAATTATTTTTCCCTATTTCTTCAACCTAGCCGCCGCAGTGGCTATGTTGTTCTTGATGCCGTTCGGGTTTTCTTAGTCCCGCACATACGCACTGCTTTGACGAGGGCATAACTCACTGAGTTGTTGTCCTGGGTTTATTTCCACCATTTCGGCTCTTAAATATTAATATTAAAAAAAAATTCAGCCTCATCTTCGGACAGTCTTTCCGCTCCAACAACAAGTGGTAACAATTAAATTGGTTTTGCCGCCACAATTCGTTTTATTTAAATCGGCGCTCAAATTATTTCGGCATTCCGTTATTGTTCTTTGTACATTTTTTCACTACCGCCAACCTCTTGCCCCAATTTTTCCCCCAGACAAATTTTTCCCCCTTCATAAGCCAAGTCCATTGCGAACAGATTGGGGCCTTGTGGGAAAAGGTGAAAAACAGCTACGAGAGCTGCTCCGATCTTCTTTCCGTACCCGCTGATAGTACGGTCGCCGCGACAGTGCTTGAATCCAAATACAACGATTGTTACTCCGTCTATTCAAGATGTGTTGCCCAACTTCAAGAAGCAGCAGAGAAGGGCACCTCCCTGTCCACTCAGACTTCCGACAGCTTGCAACCACCCCCCCCGCGGGTTGTTTTCTGCCACCGGTGGACACCGAAGTTTTCGATGGTGTCTATTTTCGGTGGCCCACGTTCAGAGAACTTTTCACTGCGGTATATATTCACAACTCGCGTCTCACCCCGGTGGAGAAACTTTTCCACCTACTATCCAAAGCAACTGGCGATGCGCACACCATTGCTTCCAAAGCCCCGCTCACAAATGAAGGGTTCGTCTCAGCTTGGCGAAGCCACACCGACCGCTTTGAGAATCAGCGGTTGTTGGTCAATAGCCAGTTGAAAATCTTTTTCAACATCCAGGCTATCTCCTTAGAGTCCGGAGACGCGCTGAAAGAACTACAAGGCAACATCCAAAATTGCCTCACCGCCTTAGAGATGTCCTCTATTCAAGTTGAGGCTTGGGACTCTCTTCTCGTTTATATGATTTCCTCCAAGTTTCCAAAAGTAACGCTTTCTCTGTGGGAGCAATCTATCCATAATAAGACCGACATTCCAACTTGGAAAGAGTTAGACGCGTTTCTGACCGAACGCCTGCTGGTTCAGGGCATTTCCAGCCGAGGTCGGCTACTAAGAGCACCCCACAGCCCCGCCTTCATTCTTCCGATTTCAGGGTGATTCCAGCACCCAGAAGGTGTGACCTGTGTTTCAGGAAAAATCACCCCCTGCGTAAATGTCTCCGTTTTCTCGAAATGACCGTATTCCAGTGATCAAATATCGTGCGAAGAAGGCAACTCTGCTTGAATTGCTTGGCACGAGGTCACCAGCAGCGGGATTGCCCAAGTTCCCATTCCTGCCTTACGTGCCGCAGCCGGCATCACACCTTGCTGCATCCCAGCAACGGTTCCTCCAACGTTCAGATTACTCCTGAACCTTCGAACCCAGTAACCACATCGATCCCAAGAATCTCGTCGTTCTCCGCTGGAGTTGTAACTTCTCCCGATTCCGCCAATTACTGGGTCGCGTATGACGGCTTCAAAAGCAGGTATACCGCAGGCACTCACTCCTACCGCTGCCGAGTCTGCAGCGGAATCCATCCGCTTCGAAGATGCCAAAAGTTCCTCATGCTTAGTGCGGACAAGAGGCTCAGTACGGTGACCACCAACCGCTACTGTTCCAACTGTTTGGCACACGAACATTCCCAAAGCTAATGCAATCAGAATCACCACACGCTCCTGCATATGCCTGGAAGTCCAGTTCCAGCACCCCGATCGTAGCATCGGATCGCACCGGGCTCCTACTGACTACTCTTCTAACTGATATATGTTTTCCAGTCCGCTTCGAGACTATGCCTCTGCGTCGCACAACGCAAACGTTTTCGGGGGCAGACGTACAAGAGCTCCAATCCAACCAATGCCGAGTCTGCCCCTGAACTTCATCCGCTTCGGACGTCGACGTCTCCCCAGGATTATTCGCCTCTCCCCGGCATTCCTCAGCCACTCCACGTCATTTTTCCGACGCTTGCCAGGATACCCAGACCGCAGCAGTCGCTTCGTTCAAATCAGCCATAGCTACAACCACCATGTTGCAATCCGAGTAATTGCAAGGGGGGGCAGGATGTTTACGTGAGGGGCCCACTGTGCCGTCTTTGCTCAGGAGCGAGCGTTCTGTCCCCGGCTTGCTCTTGCTTGCCCGGCTTGCTCTTCTTAATTAATTCTAAATTAAGACATTTAATCTTTTTTCAGTCTTATGTATGCAGCGAAATAAAGCTGACGCTGAATTACCCCACGACGCCCCCGCTTTTTTATTCCGAACCCCGACGGGTTATTTCTTCGTCTCGTGACGTGGAAATTTTTTGTGGCCTCCGACAAGGAATCTTTGCGGGCAGGATCGCCCCCCTCAACATTTGGTCCTTCGAGCCGGATTCCTTGCACGATATCCTCCAAGTCACCAGCAGTTCCAGGCATCTGTCCGCCAAGATAAGTACTAGTTTTCCTTCTCCGTCTATCCTCGCTGCTGATCTGCAACAGTGGGCCGAACACTCAATTTCGGTCGCACTATCGCAAGATTTCCTTTTTCATTCGTGTCAACTCCCAGTCCGAGTTTTCCTGACACTAAGGCCGTTGAGGAACTCCAATTTCTATTCGCCTCCGTTCCTAGAAAATTTCCATCGCTGTCCACTAGTGTGCGCCGTCATTTTCTTCGCCGTTTCTTTCATTGCCCGTTGCCCATCAACTTGCCAACGGCCGAGGCCTATGTGCAGCCATACGAAGGAGAACCTCTTGCACATACATATATACATATATATACATACATATATACATATATACACCGATCCGTGCATAGAAGGTGAACAGTGAAATAAGTGTAGCGGACGAAAGGAATACTTAATATCGGCCCGCTGGTTTGTGCTGTTTTCGGGAGTTAACTCTGTTCGCAGGACAGTCCACCGCTGCCGCGAGATTTGTTTTCCTGACTTTTGTGCCGTCTCCATACACAATTTTCTGTTCGCGCAGTTTGATACAGTCCACTTCTCGACGCTCCACTGTGCCAACACAAGCTCCTACCCATACTCCAAATTCTTAATTACATGCATGCATATTGTATGATATTTTCTACCTCCTATTTCAGAAACATACAAAAACCCTCTGACATTATAAATAATTATGACTAATTAAATCTAAAGTGAGCAAAGCGCCACCAATAAAGGCCCAACGCAGAAGCCGTGTTGTTGTTGTTGCCGTTTCGTTTCTTAGGGCCCTCACATAGGCACCGCTTGCCGTCGCCATTACGCCGCGCTTTTCGATCAAGAACCGAGCTTTTAAGCCCAGCTCTTCGGCTCGGAACAATTCAACATTTGCGGCTTGCAGTTGATGATATTAACATTTGTTAGACAAGTACCAGCATAGCCGACATCCAAATTCAATCAACACAACTTGTTTTGTTTATTTATTATTTGGTATCCACTTGCCAATGGTCGAAGCCTTTGCACAGCCATATACACTTACACACACACACGAATGCTAACCCCTTGCACATCATAATTCCGTGCATAAAAAAGGTTCTCCGTGAACAGTGAAATCGTGTTGCGGGAAAAAGGGTCATAATAAAGATCATACAGCCATTGTGCACTTGTTTCGGGAGTTCACCCTATTCGCCGAACAGTCCGCCGCTTCCGCGATATATTTTTTATCGTCTTTTGTGCCGTCTCCATAAACAATATTTCTTTTCGCAGAATTCAATACAGTCCACTTCTCGACGCTCTACTGTGCCAATACATGCCCTTACACATTGTTTCTATTTACATGCATGCCCATATATTTTCCAAAATATATTTTCAGCCAACGATTCCAGGAACTAATCCCGATACTATAATTTAAAAATTCAAAGTAAACGAAACAATTACCAACAAAACCAAAACGCAAGCGTTTTCCACTTAGCCGCCGCAGCGGCCGTGTTGTTGTTGCCGTTTAGTTCTTTGGGTCCCATACATAGGCGCCGCTTGCCGTCGGCTAAACCCAGTGAGCTTTTTGTCCACGACCAAAAGCTGATGTTTTTTAATTCCACCTTTCCTCAATTATTTTTCCCTATTTCTTCAACCTAGCCGCCGCAGTGGCTATGTTGTTCTTGATGCCGTTCGGGTTTTCTTAGTCCCGCACATACGCACTGCTTTGACGAGGGCATAACTCACTGAGTTGTTGTCCTGGGTTTATTTCCACCATTTCGGCTCTTAAATATTAATATTAAAAAAAAATTCAGCCTCATCTTCGGACAGTCTTTCCGCTCCAACAACAAGTGGTAACAATTAAATTGGTTTTGCCGCCACAATTCGTTTTATTTAAATCGGCGCTCAAATTATTTCGGCATTCCGTTATTGTTCTTTGTACATTTTTTCACTACCGCCAACCTCTTGCCCCAATTTTTCCCCCAGACAAATTTTTCCCCCTTCATAAGCCAAGTCCATTGCGAACAGATTGGGGCCTTGTGGGAAAAGGTGAAAAACAGCTACGAGAGCTGCTCCGATCTTCTTTCCGTACCCGCTGATAGTACGGTCGCCGCGACAGTGCTTGAATCCAAATACAACGATTGTTACTCCGTCTATTCAAGATGTGTTGCCCAACTTCAAGAAGCAGCAGAGAAGGGCACCTCCCTGTCCACTCAGACTTCCGACAGCTTGCAACCACCCCCCCGCGGGTTGTTTTCTGCCACCGGTGGACACCGAAGTTTTCGATGGTGTCTATTTTCGGTGGCCCACGTTCAGAGAACTTTTCACTGCGGTATATATTCACAACTCGCGTCTCACCCCGGTGGAGAAACTTTTCCACCTACTATCCAAAGCAACTGGCGATGCGCACACCATTGCTTCCAAAGCCCCGCTCACAAATGAAGGGTTCGTCTCAGCTTGGCGAAGCCACACCGACCGCTTTGAGAATCAGCGGTTGTTGGTCAATAGCCAGTTGAAAATCTTTTTCAACATCCAGGCTATCTCCTTAGAGTCCGGAGACGCGCTGAAAGAACTACAAGGCAACATCCAAAATTGCCTCACCGCCTTAGAGATGTCCTCTATTCAAGTTGAGGCTTGGGACTCTCTTCTCGTTTATATGATTTCCTCCAAGTTTCCAAAAGTAACGCTTTCTCTGTGGGAGCAATCTATCCATAATAAGACCGACATTCCAACTTGGAAAGAGTTAGACGCGTTTCTGACCGAACGCCTGCTGGTTCAGGGCATTTCCAGCCGAGGTCGGCTACTAAGAGCACCCCACAGCCCCGCCTTCATTCTTCCGATTTCAGGGTGATTCCAGCACCCAGAAGGTGTGACCTGTGTTTCAGGAAAAATCACCCCCTGCGTAAATGTCTCCGTTTTCTCGAAATGACCGTATTCCAGTGATCAAATATCGTGCGAAGAAGGCAACTCTGCTTGAATTGCTTGGCACGAGGTCACCAGCAGCGGGATTGCCCAAGTTCCCATTCCTGCCTTACGTGCCGCAGACGGCATCACACCTTGCTGCATCCCAGCAACGGTTCCTCCAACGTTCAGATTACTCCTGAACCTTCGAACCCAGTAACCACATCGATCCCAAGAATCTCGTCGTTCTCCGCTCGAGTTGTAACTTCTCCCGATTCCGCCAATTACTGGGTCGCGTATGACGGCTTCAAAAGCAGGTATACCGCAGGCACTCACTCCTACCGCTGCCGAGTCTGCAGCGGAATCCATCCGCTTCGAAGATGCCAAAAGTTCCTCATGCTTAGTGCGGACAAGAGGCTCAGTACGGTGACCACCAACCGCTACTGTTCCAACTGTTTGGCACACGAACATTCCCAAAGCTAATGCAATCAGAATCACCACACGCTCCTGCATATGCCAGGAAGTCCAGTTCCAGCACCCCGATCGTAGCATCGGATCGCACCGGGCTCCTACTGACTACTCTTCTAACTGATATATGTTTTCCAGTCCGCTTCGAGACTATGCCTCTGCGTCGCACAACGCAAACGTTTTCGGGGGCAGACGTACAAGAGCTCCAATCCAACCAATGCCGAGTCTGCCCCTGAACTTCATCCGCTTCGGACGTCGACGTCTCCCCAGGATTATTCGCCTCTCCCCGGCATTCCTCAGCCACTCCACGTCATTTTTCCGACGCTTGCCAGGATACCCAGACCGCAGCAGTCGCTTCGTTCAAATCAGCCATAGCTACAACCACCATGTTGCAATCCGAGTAATTGCAAGGGGGGCAGGATGTTTACGTGAGGGGCCCACTGTGCCGCCTTTGCTCAGGAGCGAGCGTTCTGTCCCCGGCTTGCTCTCGCACTCCGAGTATCTTCTTAATTAATTCTAAATTAAGACATTTAATCTTTTTTCTGTCTTATGTATGCAGCGAAATAAAGCTGACGCTGAATTACCCCACGACGCCCCCGCTTTTTTATTCCGAACCCCGACGGGTTATTTCTTCGTCTCGTGACGTGGAAATTTTTTGTGGCCTCCGACAAGGAATCTTTGCGGGCAGGATCGCCCCCCTCAACAATTGTTTTCATCTTAAATTTAATTGTGTTAAATTTGAATATTCTTTGTAGCAAAAATGTCATATGTTACTTTATTAATATTTAGAAAAATTAGCTTTGGCATCGATGTAGGCTTTCAATTGGCTGGAATTGAGTTTATTAAATGATATCCAAAATATACATTTTTTGCTTTGCTTTTAGCATTTTCATATAAACCGTTATCTTTCGAATTCTTTTTTGCTTCGCTTCTGCATAGATCAATCTATACGATAAAGAAGACTTTAAGGAAATTGGATAATAACAACATGAATAATAACTAAAAGAAGTTGGGATGTGAAAATAATTGTAAATTTGTGTAGATACTTTTGACCACCCCTGTAAGTGAAACCTGAAGTTCTTGGACTCTGAGTTTAAGTCCTATAGACTCATTCACCTGAGTTTGCAACAACAACCTGACGTGATTAGAAAAAGGTTGTTATATCTAGGATGGTGACTATATGGTTGATCCATAGGGTCAAGAAGGAATTGAAAATGTGCACATGATCATTCAAGATTTATTGCTACGATTAATAGAAGGTGAACATTTTGTGTGTGCCAAATCATTCTTGAGTCTATTTACATACCATTACGGGGTTATAAAAGGAATGAGGATCTACTTTTATTCTTCAGGGCTCAGACTTAACTTAACTTTTTTAGCCTTCGTTCCATTTTAGCTTGGAATCGCCAGTGAGTGTCCTTTGGTGGAAGGGGAGTGCACACAAGTGTCCCTCTTTTTATCATCAATGAAAATCTCGGCTGACGGTGACCTTTTCATCCCTCCCTCTTCAATGGATTGTGAGCTCGCAGGTGTGCACGGGCACGTGGCATGTGACCTTTTCACCCTTTTTTGGGTGATTCGATCGTGGGAAGATGATTGAACGCGGATCGAGTGCGTTTTGATAGCGCGCCGTCGCATTCGCACTTGTAGCCGTGTCGAGTGCGTCTTCGTGGCGGTGGCGCTTCCACCTGCGTTTCTCACGTGTTCTCTCCCCATTCAACCAGAGACCCTATACCATTTTTATTACCCAACCATTTTGAGGGGTGACAGGTGTCACTTAACCCTAATTTATCTAATTAATGACCCTAATTAACGATAAAAAGATCAAAGCTGTCCCGCTTCTGAGGTTTTCATACTACTTACGTTGTTTTTACTGCAACTCACAGTGAATCCATTGCAAGATTTTGGGTTGAAGACATTAAACTGCAGAATTGATTGGATTTACTGCAGGAATTTTTTCTGTGAACCAATACCAATATCGATCAATCCAGCCATTTCAACCTAATTTTAATCAATATCCGCCTTCATTCATATCCCAACTATTCACAACAGATTCCTAATAACCAACCTATGTGGCATGTACGAAATTATTTCGGACCCAACCTTCACATTAACAAATCCTCACATAATTACATAATCACATAATCAAATCCTCACAAAAATCCTTTTCCACAATATTCCAATAAGATTCAAAATCCTCAAACAGCACAACATCTTAGAGGAACACAACAACCACATCTAAAAATACTAACTTCCCAGTTGCCAAACGAATAGGACCGTCGGACAGCGACCTAACCAAAATGTCCATTGACGAATTGAGATTTCAAGGCGCACATGAATATGAAGAAAATTCAACCAAATTATTATGAAAAACATTATTATGACCACAATCAATACCAGGGGTTGATGAAGGGAAACAATAGGTGGAACCCATCCAAAATAAAATCAAACCAAATTAGAATAACTCAGAATCAAACGAAAATTTTTCGGCCGATACAAAGAAATAACATATAATTGTTGCACATACAAATGCCTTATAGGCACAGGATCTACAATAAATATAATAAATAAAAATGTATTTTGTCTTTTTATTAAAAAGACTAAGTGAAGTTTTGGCATCCTATTACGTTGAACAACTTTATTATATTACACAGCAATTTTTTTTTAAAACAAAGGAACCATTTTATTTACATAATTTTTTATAATTACAATATACTTATTGACATAAAACTATTAAAAAATTCGCCTTCAATTCTAAACTCCAAAAATAGCACAGATACCCTTTCTGACAAAACTTACAAAGTAATTACTTCATAAGCAGGATAAAATGGAAATATTTTATATTCAAAAGGCCGTCAGCCAATAGGGTACTCAGGGGAATCAACGAATGACTGAGTCACCTGCCGTAATTGTGTGCACCATTTGCACTGCAACTATACTTTCCAAGTGGGGCGGTTGGAAGCAGGTCCATGGTTAAGATTCGACCGGGGATGCTGACCAATTGTAGCCAGGCGGACCTGGGTCAGTCTTTAAATTGCCTCCCGTCAGGTGTGTTATGCGACCCGTGCCCAATGACTTCCAGGTTCGCAGCTGAAGGGTTCATCCATCTATGTTTGTATGGAGCCTTCCCAGAAAGATCCGCTTGCCTGGTCGAGCGAGCGTTTATGATAAAAACCTTAAACAAAACCTTAAACAAAGTCAAAGGACGTGGAGGAGATGCTGAAGCTGAGATTGGTCGCGACATTTCATTCAGTGTCGAAAACCGACGAAGAAGACTCTAGATCCGACGGGAGGGCAAGTAGCACTCCCCAATCAAGTTACACAGGTGTGGCTCAGTTGGGAAGACTGACCCTCGAGACGCCATAGACGCCCACCCCCTCCTTTGTCTCCTCCGATGTGGTCAGGAGGCACCGGGTAATCAGGTGCGACGACGGATTTTCACGCTAAGGAGACTCAAACTTCTCATCTGTATATCGAGGGGCAAACCGACCATGCCAGGGTGATCTCCTGTCTGAAGGCTAAAAACCGACATGGTTAAACGGAGGACTGGTCTATCCTCAAGGCGGAAAAGAAGATGAAGGTGAGCCAGCTATTCCTCCTCTAAATCAATCAACGCTGCCTGCCACAGCTAGAAGCCAACAACCAACGCACCGGTATGGCATTAGGGAGGCCAAGATCAAGGTCTTCCTGGCCGAGGAGGAGAAGGTCGATGACATCAACAAGTAGTTGGACGACATTGTCAGCGAAGACAAGTCTCCGGATACCACCCCAACAAACATCGATGTATAAAACCGTGCAGATTAACCTGAAGCGCAGCACGCACGCTTCACGATTCTTCTAAGGGAGAAGGACATCGACATCGACATCGGTCTGCTACAGGAGCCTTGGACCAGGGACGAGCTAGTGACTAGGCAGATTAAAGATCCTAGGATACAAACGGAAACGGTAAGCAAACAGAAATCCACCTAAGACAGATTGAAAAAAATATGAGAAATTTCCCAGTCTTAAGTAAACAGCAAGAGGATTAAGATACAATCCTCCCTGAAGACACTCGACAAGAAGTTGGAGGACCTTACAAACATGCTGAATAACGCTTTCCAAGAGACATGCAAGACATCATTCTCGAAGAAACAGTACCCACCGTGGTAGAAAAAGAACTAAGCGATCTCAGAAAAAGAGCGCGAAAGTCTTTTAAAACAAGCTATGAAACCACGGAATGGGAAACATGCAAGGAAGCGCAAAGGGGGAAAAAAAAGTAGTAAACAAAGCCAATAAAGACTCCTGGCAGAGCTACTGCGAGTCACTTAAAGGCATAAAGGATACGGCGAGATTAAGCAAAATTCTTGCCAAAGGGCACACAAGCCCCATCCTAATCAACAGAGTAAACGCCACTGTTAAACGAGTTACAAGTTGACACTCATTTCAAAGGATATCTACTAGAGAACTCGGAAGGCGATGAGGAAAAGAGCACTCTGACAGACACACCACCGAATGACATCATTGCCACGGAACGAATCCAGTGGGCAATAGATTCTTTTGACAATTACAAATGCCCGGGCCCGGGCGGCATAATACCGGCAATGCTACAAAGAAGAAAAAAACCAAGAGAAGCACATAGCTAAAAGCTTGCATAAGACTGGAAGCAAAAGCCATTTTCATACCGAAGCCAGGCAGAAGATGGCACATCCTATCAAAGGATTACAGACCGTTATCTCTCTTATCTCTTACCTCCTTCCCCGTGAACACATTAGAAAGACTCTTTGATGTTCACATTCGGGAGAGACTAGATAGACACCGACTATGGAATCCGTAGAACGATTACCGTAACGGCAAGTCGACATAAGCAGTACTACACAAAGTTGTAGATTATGTGTAGATGACACTACAGTACAAGAATTACACGATGGCCACATTCCTAGACATTGAAGCGCCGTCAATAACGTGAACGCCAATTCTATCCTGAGCTCCTTCAAACTGTTATGTATTGAGGGAGGCGTCAGAGAGTGGATCGGGGTTATGCTAAAGAGCAGGACGATCACAGCCGAACTGACTGACAATTTCTGAAGGGAACACGGAGCGGGGGACGGCAAGTTACTTGAAACCAACAACCAACTACAAACCAACAAAAGAGTGGACTACATGACCGCAGAAATGAACTTCGGTAACGCAATTACGGCCTCATACCCAAAATGGGAAGACTGGAGCAGGAACCGCAGAGAACCAGCTATCCCACTACACCGACCGCTCCAAGATTTGCTGTTGCGTCGGGGCTGGGATCTACACCGAGCACTGGATGATTGAGGAGGCCCCAACTCCAGCTGTGTTTGGACGGAGCCAATCCAGAGCCGGGCAACCCTGGGTCATTAATGGCCTTGCCGTGGTTTTGGGGGAAGCCACGGTCGACTTTTTCAAAGCCCCACATCCCCACTGACCCACGGCACTCACCAGATCGAGGAAGGTGGGCGATTATGAATGAATATGAATAATCACCGCCGTGCTTCGGACCTCGTGGGGGAGGCCAATATCAGAGATGGGTGAGGAGGAGCTACTAAACCCCAAGCAGGGCTCGGAGATCGATGAAGATGAGTTGCTGATGCCAGGTCCGGTCATCACAGCCCCGTCGAGATCCGAGGAGAGCGCTAACAGAAGCAACCCCCAAGTCATAGTCAACACTGGTGTGGCTCAGTTGGGCACCACCCCAGATTAACAGAACAGCGGCACACTGGAGCAGAAGACACACCAGAAAAGGCGCTCTAGGGCTAACAGAGCCAGTTTCATTCTCAGCAAGATAGATAAGAACAAAGCTGAGGGCAAAATTCACCCTAGGGACGCAGGCACACGGCGTGAAAGCCAAGGCGACATCCTTCGTCAAGCAGGCGAAGAAGTTTAGTGAGGTGGCCAGAGACAGTCTGGCTATGGCTCTGGTTGATGAACTCAACGACAACAGACGCCTGCTGGCTGAGAAGTGGGAGGAGATAAAGGCCAAGTTGGCCGACATGGTGACCGACAGGTACCCAACCTTGCCTTGCCGGGCCGGGCGGCCCTATTCCCTCCATCGACTTATCGGTTAGAGGGTACCGAGTAATCAGGTGCGACGAGCTTTTGAGAGAATCCGAGGAGGCCCAGAGCTCGCATCTGGTTACCAAAGGGGCAGTCTGACCATACGAGGGTCGACATAGCACTAATACATGAAACTAGGGACGAGCAGGTCTCAGGTCTGTCACTGCCTGGATACACTCTACTACGTAGGATCAGAGCATGTATAGCAATGTGGGATTGGTTTCCTTTTAAAATAAGAAGTCCCACTAGTTTTTAAGTTTTATTATAGTATTTAATGATATTATAGATTAAGATGTTTAGATTAATATAAAGTGAATACAGTTCATAGATACACGTAGTTTTAGTTAGGTTTTAACCGCGTCGTTTGCTTTTGTTAATCGTCGTTTTAACCGTCGTAAGCTCGCACGTCTTATTCTCGTCGTCTCTTGTCGCGAACTCCCCCTCTTCACCTCTTGCATTCTTCTCCTTCTCGAGTGTGGTGGGATTGATTCAACGGAGATGCCAGACCCATTCCCACAACTCGGCCATCCTTCTAACCATTCGTCCCGAATGCATTGTCGTCATCGTCCTCAGTGGCTACATGACTCCACGGCTTCATGTACTCAGCACAAGTAGAAGTGTATCTCGGCCCATCACCAGATACAGTATCTTTTACAACGTCATACGTATCTTTCGGCTTCACCTTGGTAACTCGGTAAGGACCCAAAAACTTAGGCTTTAACTTAAGTCCACCGCCAAGTTGAGTACGCTTTATAGCAACAAGATCGCCAACTTTGTATTTTGCTGCAGGTCTGCGTCTTAGGTTATACGAGTGCTTATTCTCGTCCTGCATGACAAGAATTTGTTCCTTAGCTTTCTTGCGCATTTCGTTTCTCTGGTCTTGAAACATTTGGATCAGCTCTTGATGTACCATTTCCTTAATATGTACTTCAGTTTTGGTGCGCATCTTTACTCCTACAAGTAGTTCAAACGGCGTCGTGTGTGTACTCCTAGAGTAAGTCGAATTGATTGTTTGCTGAACTCCGCTTACAAATTTGTACCATTTGCTTGGGTCATCTATGGATAGTTTGGACAGAACTGATATAATTGTAGCGTTAAGGCGTTCCACTTGTCCGTTTGCTCTTGGAAGGCCAGTCGTCACTGCGTGAAGTTCGATGTTTTCGTTGGTGCAATACTGCTTAAACTCATCAGATGTGAAGGCAGTACCACGATCGGAGATGATTTGGGCAGGGTTCCCAAAAATTGCGCTCTGTGCCTCCAGTCTGGCGATGACGTCTTTTGAAGATGTTGTTTTTGTTGGATACAGCCAGCAGAATTTGGTAAATCCATCAATGACAGCAAGAATGTGTTTATACGCCTTATGAGTTGATTCGAGCGGCCCTAAGAAATCGATGTGAAAGGTTTGAAGTGGCTCCGTTTCCTTCGATAAAGGATGCAACTCTCCCTCCTTTTTCCCAAGCTTGCGGTTAGAAACTATGCATGGAACGCAACATCTGATCTGTCGTTGAATTTTTTCGTCTAATCTGGGAATATAATATTCTTTAGCTATGATTTCTTTGGTTTTCTTGACGGAAAAATGTCCTTTCTCATGCGCCTGCCGAATGATTTCGCGTTGAAATGCTAGTGGCACAACTATCAGCTCATCGTCGTCAACTAGCTTGTAAAGGAGACCAGAATTCATGAAGAAATTATTATGATTCGGCTTCTCTTTTAGGACATCAATAATAGCTTTTAGTTCCTCGTCCTGGGACTGAATATATTTTAATTGGCTGTGTAATGTTTCATCTGCGATCATCATGACAGGATATCTGCTTAAGGCGTCAGCATGGCGTATACGTGTTCCGGATCTGTGCTCTACGTCGAAGTTAAACTCTTGAAGTTCTAGAATCCAACGAGCGACTCTAGTGCAAACTTCTCTTTTCTCCATCGTCTTAGTAAACGCGTTGCAATCGCTAACTAACTTGAAGTGCATTCCTAGAATATAAACTCTGAATTTTCGGAGAGCTTCAACCACTGCCAAAATCTCTAACTCATAGCTGGAAAACTTTCGTTCGGCGTCTGTTGTTTTCTTACTCATGTAGTAAACTGGATGAATCTGCCCATCGTGAGGAGACTTTTGGAGTAGAACTGCTCCAAAACCATCAATCGAAGCATCTGTATGCAACTCTGTTTCGTGTTGTGGATGAAAAATCTTGAGCACAGGCTTTTGGGTAATCAACTTCTTAAGCATTTCAAAAGCACCTATCTCTCTATCAGTAAAGACAAATTTGGCGTCGTGCTTTAAAAGATCAGTCAAAGGCTTCGCAATGATCGAAAAGTCAAGGATAAATTTTCGAAAATACCCAACTAAGCCTAGGAAGCTTTGTAGTTGTTTTTGGTTTAACGGTACAGGGAATTTTGTCACGGCTTTGGTTTTTTCGTCGGAGATACTGACCTTTCGGTTTTCGATAACGTGTCCTAAAAACTCAATTTTTTTCTTCAGGAAACAGCATTTTTTCAGATTTATCATCAAACCAAATTCTTCACATCGTCGAATTACTGTTTTAAGGTTGGATATGGCTTCTTTTTCATTTGCAGCAGGAACTATAATATCGTCGACGTAAGGTATTGCAATACCAGAACGGGTCAAGTCTCGGAAGATGGCGTTCACGTGCCTTTGAAATACGCCTGGCGAGTTCGTAAGGCCAAATGGGACTTTTAAGAACTGGTACTGCCCATTGTGGGTTACGAAGGATGTAAACTTGCGACTATCCTTCTCAACGTTTACGTGGAAAAACCCGTTTTTTAGATCTAACGTGCTGAATATATGTGCATCTTGCAAACGGTCCAATTGATCTTCAATTAACGGCAAGGGAAATAGATCTCGTACAATTACCTTGTTTATCCTCCTGTAGTCGATACATAGGCGTGTTGAATTATCGCGTTTCTTGACAAGTACAACCGGACTGCTGTACTCGGACTCGGAATGTTCGATGATTCCATCTTTAAGCCACTGTTCGACTTGATCATCAATCATGCATCGCTCGGAAAATGCGAATCTACGCGGGCGCGAGTGTACCGGAGTGTCGTCCTTTAAAACGATTCGCATCACGACATTAGTTGACTTTGTGTTCATTGGCTTATAGTTTTTAATCAAATCGTTCACTTCACGTTTTGCTTGAAAACTTGCACATTCGTCGATGTTAATGCTCACAGTTTCTGCATTTTCGACGTCAATTTTCATTAGCGAACTTATTTCCACTTCAGAGTCGTGATTTTTTGGGTTTTTTATTTTAATTCCGTCGCGATTTATTTGAATCTCTGCGTTATTACAAAATTCTGCACCCAATACAACTTCTACGTCCAAAAAATTAGATGAAACTACCAGAAAGTTTTCTTGAAACACGTGACCGTCAACTTCAAACTCTTCTTTAAATGAACCAAATGGTTTCACTCTGTTTTGATTTCCAAAACCGACAAGAACAATGTTAATAGCACTCAGCTTAGGCTTATTTAAATTAACGTATGTTGTTTCACTTATGATGTTGTATTTGCTGCCAGTGTCGATAAGGGCCGTATACTTCTTTTGCTTCATAAAAATTTCCTTGCACATCGACGATTTCTCTTCGGAAATTTTACGCGTATTGCTCGAGTTTGCTAACGGTTCGCTTTTTCCAACTGTGCAATCTTTCGAAATATGGCCATAATTGTTACAGTTAAAACACTTTCGACCGTTGCTTCTATTACCGCACTGAGCTGATGTATGTCCAAAAGCACCACAATTAAAGCAATTCACTTTCTTTGCAACGGGAACGTCTTTATGGACACCACTGTCCTTCACATTTGAATATCTAAGCTTTTCGTCCTGATTTTTAGATTTTCCGGATTTTTGGCGAATTTTCTCGTAACACTTTAACTTTTCTTTAAAGTCTTTCATGTCCTTTGCGTTGTACAATATCGATTTATTGACGCTTAAATCGTTTATGCCATCGATCACGTATTGCATAAGAGCACCGTTGTCTACATTGCCACGAGAAGCAATCTCTTTCATTTTGAGAAGATATTCCTGCACGCCCTCGCTGTTTTTAATTTTTCTTTCAGACAACATTTGATGTATCTGAGCGCCATTTACGTCGGACTTAAATTCGTTGATCAAGGCAATTTTTAACATTTGCCAACTTCTAATACCGCGCTCACTCATAATAAACATCTTGGCAAGACCTTTGAGAGACCGTTTCGCGAATATGAATTTTTGAAGGTCATCCCAGTACATGATAGAAGCCATGTCCTCGAAATCATGCACCCACACCTCTACTGCAAGAGTGTCGTCACCGCTAAATGGTCGAATTGAGTCCTCAATATCCCTGAAGTTCACAGAAAATCGGGGAGAACCCGTGCCAAAACTTTTCACTGAGCTCACATCGTTATTCTCGGACGCGACTGTAAAAGTCTTGATATTGTCGTTCGTTTTCTTCTTTTGCTTCTGTGTGTTGCTTCGTAGAGAGCAAAATTCCTCTTCATCGCTCGAATTCATAGCATTCTTTTCAGCTCCCTCTCGCTGCCCCGTTCCCCTCTGACGGTTCTGTATACCATTCTCTTCGTTTTCCTCTTCGTCCTCATCCTCATCATCTTCATCTTCCTCTTCGCCAGCATCGGTAAGTAAATTTCCAGATCGCAAGTTTCGGAAAATATGGAGCATTAGGTCTTCTTTGTCATGTTGCAATCCCAATATGTTGCAAATTACAGCAAGATCGTTGTTAGTTAAATTTTCAGCAACGTACGACACCTTTTGTGCAAAAAGTTCGTTATCTTCGGTAAAGTCGAAGCCCTCGAAATTACGCATTCGTTTTCTGTTGTGCCGATCACCGTTGTTTTCATACACAAACATATGAAGAAGATCGACATTCTTTTTCTTCTCCGTTTTCAATGCCTGCAGAACTGCATCAAAATCAGCAAGTTGAGACATGTTTGAAACTTCAGTAATATAAAATTTGTTGTGAAATAAGTGTCTCTTCGTTTCCACTCTTCGTCGTTTTCCACTCGTATTCGTCGTACTTTTTCGCGTCTTCTCTACCCGTCGTTGACATACACTCATGCGTCGTTACAAATGTATGCCTGCAGCAGATCAGCGTTGTGTTTGTAGCGTCGTCGTTCTTAATTTCACAATTCGAAAATTCATACACCTTCATTTAGTTTTTCATCGTTTTTCAATTTGCTTCAATTATTCGTCGTTTTGTTAATTTCACTTTATCACGTAGGTTGAGCCCCCATATTTGTGGGATTGGTTTCCTTTTAAAATAAGAAGTCCCACTAGTTTTTAAGTTTTATTATAGTATTTAATGATATTATAGATTAAGATGTTTAGATTAATATAAAGTGAATACAGTTCATAGATACACGTAGTTTTAGTTAGGTTTTAACCGCGTCGTTTGCTTTTGTTAATCGTCGTTTTAACCGTCGTAAGCTCGCACGTCTTATTCTCGTCGTCTCTTGTCGCGAACTCCCCCTCTTCACCTCTTGCATTCTTCTCCTTCTCGAGTGTGGTGGGATTGATTCAACGGAGATGCCAGACCCATTCCCACAGCAATAAAGAATAATTTTTACTCTTTTCTTTGTTATAATCTTAGTACACCGGATCTAGCAGTTGCCAGATTCGGAACAAAGATTACGACTGCAATCTTGATCACCTTAACCTACATGGTCCACGACGATCCGGCTCCGCCAAAACCAGTAGTCGAAGACAAAAAGACGACCCTGGTGATCGGGTGCGATTCACATGCTAGGCATACGCTCGAGGGAAGTTCGGAAACAAATGATAGAGGTGAGTCACTTTTTGATCATATTATATGTCGGAACGTCACTATATGTAACAAAGGGAACAACCATTGTGTTTCCAAGCACAGAGCACTTTCACTCATTCATTCTACTCTTGTCTTAAAATGTTTCGCAAGAACTGGGGACTACACCCAAAGACAATAATTTAGGTCAATACACCAGTAGTAAGACCAATATTGACTTACGGCCCTTTGGTATGGTGGCCGGCACTCACCAGAGCCTACAATATAGCAAAGCTGATAAGGACAACGTTCGGCCTGCGCCGGAGGCACAACAGGAATGTTACGCTCGTTCCCAGCGGCCGCTCTGATCGTAATCCTAAATACTATGTTGATTGACTTGTTCATTAAAGACAGATCGTCCCATAGGGCATCGGTCACATTACTAGTGAGCGCAAGCACGGACTACAAAATAGCCGAAATAAGATTCGGTTAGGGATACACAACCCATCGAGGGAAAAGTAGACTAGAGACAGGGTAACCGAACAACATGAGGTATCATACTACACGATGGTTCTTAGATGAGCTGCGGTGTATGGGAGGGGATTTTCGCCGAGAGCTTGGGATTGAATCGTTTCCCAGTATCGCACGCAATGAAGATTGGGCAACCCCATAACTGCAGGACTTGCAAAGCTGTCACTGCCCAGCACTGCCCAGTATCACAATGCAAGTCATACCATAGTCATGCAAGGCAAAGTCATAACCGGGAATTGAGGGTGTGAATCAAAACGGAGCCCAGCTCTATTTGGAGGCTTAAGATGTGCCTTACCACTTTAACCTACCTACCATATCTTTTCATTATCTTTCAAATTGTAATATTGCCTTGTGTTTCTTCTTTACACTATTTATTATTTACTTACTTTAGTTCTATATGCCGTATTTATTATTTGCTTCTTCATTAATTTCCCTATTGTATACTCTTATTGTAATTGCGTGGGATTTACTTAGATTGGACATAGTATAAACGCGGAGAAGACGGACCTTATTCTCTTCTTCAAGAAATAAAAGCTATGAACCCCCTAATAATTGACACAACCGGGTTAACCCCGAAAACACAAGTCAAAGTCAAACCTTGGCATTGTGCTAGACAGCAGGCATCCCGGTGCTGGCATAGCTTAAAGATGACTCCAAGAGGGCGACAGGCAAGCCACTTGCCTCCAAAAAACCTTGATCCTCTTAAATAATCTCTAGATCCATAGCCATCCATACGAACAACCGTAAGTTATATCATTTTACCAGTTAGAGCAAACTGGCTATCGCATGTATACAACCATAGTCTGGTTATTGTCCTTTACAATTAACTTTTCTTGTTTTTGTCAGTGTTACGCTTATTTTTTAGAAGCCAAAGTGCGAGAAATTCAACAGCCACCGCAACAACGTACACGGCGGTAGTAAAAGAAGCGAAAATGCTCGACTTCTGTATTATTCCAAGAATGCAGAACAGCAAGGCGGTAGAGTTGGCGAGAGTGACGGGCAACGAAACAACGGCGGCAGCAACAACAGTTCCGAGAATTTTCAACAGCCACTTAACAGAAGCTTCCACAATATAGAACATGGCGACGACAGAGACGGCGGCAGAGGCGAAGGTAGGGACGGCAGCAGAGGCGACAGAGGCAATGCTGAAAGTACATTGCACAGTGGTTGCGCCCGTAGGCCATAAATCGAAAAATCTACTTAAAAATAATTAGTCAAAATGTAAAGAATTTGTCTCAAAAGTGTCCACATTTTGTCATTGCAAGCTAGTTTTTTCCGGAAATCTAACGGGACATTCTAAAAATAGAATACAAAGTGTGAACACGTCTTCAATTTTGCGGGTGCAGCTGCGTTTAGTGAGCTTTTCGTCAAAACCAAAGTGAAGTTCAAAGTGGTCGGACGTTCGCAAAAATTACCAAATTTATTTATTTAAAATGGATATACAAGTTGAAGGTATTTACTTTAATAAGTTTTTTTTACTGAAATTAGTTTGAATTATTTATTATTTGTTATTGTTTAATTTTAATGAATACTAATTTTCAGTGAATTGTGATCGTCATTTTCTCTGTTTAAGTAGATTTTTAGATATGTTGCCCCCCGATCCCCCCTTTATAACTGTTATCACGGTATTTGTCAATGTTTTAAGGTAATAAAAATGTTAAGTGTAGCTGCTGATATTTGCTGATTTGTACACAACAATTAATAATCTCAAGCTCTCTTACCGTTTTCATGGTCAAATTTTCGACGCAGTCTGCTTTATTCATTCAACTGAAAGTATTTTTGCGCACAATCGCCAAATCAGCTTTACTACTGTGCTATGTGAGCTATAGAAAAAAATCGTCCGATTTTTTTACCATATGTTTTAAATATTTTCTTAGATTTTTGGGGAAAATTTTAAAACGATTTCTCAACGGGAAATATTTATGGCCGCGGATCCATACAAGCCCAACCACAGTGCAATAGCTGATGCCGGACGGTTTGCGAAGCCCATAGATGAGCTCATCAAAGAATTGAAGTTAGCTTTTGGTGGCATTGAATCTAAAGCAACATTAAGGTGCAAGTTCGAGACGAGGGTCTGGTCTCCATTTGATCAATTTTGATCAATTTGCTATGTACTTTGAGGAAAAGTGCATATTGGCTCGGGATGTGGCGATGGAAGATTATAAGCTACCAATACCAAGTCTCCAAACGCAGGCTAAACTGCAATGTTTTGATGGCCCAGGAAAAGTGTTACGAGCATTTGCGGACATCAAGTTGCCAGTAAGGGTGTCACCAACAGCGACGATGTCTGCAGCGAAGGCAGTTTCAAAGGAGGGAGTCCACCAAGCCGAAACGAGAGCCAGTTTCCTGTTATAGGTGCTGCGCAGATTATCATCGGGTTGCTGGATGTCCCCAAAACCAGAAAGAGGTTGCCAATAACTACATACCTCAGGTAAAGAAGTATATGTGCACTTTTTAATTTGCTCGTATTTTCTCTAAAGTTAACGGTACAGTTTTTGTAAGTACGCAGTTTTGTATTCTTATCTTTTATGAACATATCCTAATTCAACGGTCCTCTTTGGACTTCATTCGTTGTACCGTTTCTAAGAACATGTTCTGAAACTTGTGATTTTAATAGGAAATAAGTATATGTGCATATTGAGATTATTCTGTTATTGATAGCGAGTAAGCTAAGAAGTGTAATCTAAAAATATTTTTGAGTCAGCGGAACGTAAGTATCCGCTTTGTATTTTTATCTTTGTATAATAAAATAATTAATATTTAGTTTGATTTTAGGGTAAAATGCCACGTTGTTTACATTTGTCAGAGGAAGATCGCGGCATGATCAAAGGACTGGCTTAATCTGGCCAGACCATTTCTTATATTTCTGCCAGATTAAATAGGCAGAGGAATACAATTAGTAACTTCCTTAAAAATCCAGAAAGTTATGGAAAAATAAAGCGAAGCGGCAGGCCCACTGAAATCGACGAGCGGTGCAAGAGACAAATTCGGCGTCTAGCAGTTCAAGACTACAAGTCTTGCATGGAGATAAAAGGTCAACTAAATCTTGAAGTATCCAAAAGACGTATAAACCAAATTTTAAACCAAAACAAAATGGTTACATATGGTTCACGCGACCCTGTACCAAGGCTATTAAAGCGCCAACTAACCGCTCGTCTACAATTTGCTGAGAAATACAAATTTTGGTCGGAGGAGTTTAAAAGAGTTATATTTTCAGACGAAAAAAAAATTAACTTAGACGGCCCTGACTCCTGTCAAAAGTACTGGCGCGACAAAAGGCAACCACGGCAGGTCTGCCATAAACGAAACCACGGTAGAGGATCATTAATGGTTTGGGCCGGATTTGGGTATGCTGGGAAGTCTCCACTTTGTTTTATACCGACTAGAACAAATGCAGAAATTTATATAGAGTTACTAGAAACAGTGCTCATTGAATTTGCTGGAGACATTTATGGGGATGAGTGGATATTCCAGCAAGACAACGCGCCAATCCACACAGCTCGCAAAACGAAAGACTTTCTGGCAGCTAGAAAAATGTCGCTATTGCAATGGCCAGCGATCAGCCCGGACCTAAACCCAATAGAAGATCTTTGGGGAATTCTTTCTAATAAAGTTTACAAGAATGGTCGCCAGTTCGACACAGTTAATGACCTTAAAAAGGCTTTGATCAAGGAATGGGATCAAATTAATCCGACAACTCTGAAAAACTTAGCAAATTCAATGCCCAATCGGATTAATCAAATTTTTATTAAGAAAGGAAGTCATATAAATTATTAGGAAGTGCCAGAATGCACATTTACTTATTTCATATGAAATTAAAATTCTTTATTTAATTTAAAGTTAATCAAAACGTTTACGAAAACCATATTATTATTTTTTTGTTAATATGTATTCCAGCAATATAAATAAATTTAATCAAAAACCTAATATAATTATTTTATGGTTTTTTTTTTTAATAATTTTAATGCACATATACTTCATTCTCTGAGGTATATAAGATTGTTTAAAATTTTTGTTCATGGAAGCTCTAGCCAGCCAATAACAACACAATGCTCGATAGATTCAGGAAGCCCAGTATGCTTATGTTCCCAAAAACATTAGATTATACGCTCTAGAAAATGCGTATTATGGATTGAATAAGAGCTTATTGAAAAGTTATTGGAAAATATTGTGTTATGTTAAAAAAGAAGCAACAAATATTTTTTTAATCTCATTGTTGTGGCTAGCGAATCTATGGGCTGTAATATAATGTTGTGCTGGGCAGAGACTGTATGGAAGCTTGCAATTTGAAAATTAATTTAATTTAAAAATGAACATTAGTTTGTAAAATAACAATACTAAGGAAACTTTTGAATTGGACAGAGAATAGGATTGCGAAAGTTTAGAAAGTGAAATTTTAGTAGGCAGAAATTTAGAAAGAAACTTAAATGACGATAGTTTCGGTACAAGTTTAGATCAAAAAGGCTTAGGTACAAACTTAGGTGAGAATATTTTTGGTACAAGTTTGGATGGAAAAAGTTAAGATACAATTTTAGATGAAAAAAGTTTAGATACAAGTCTAGAAGAAAAAAAGTTTGGGTGCAAGTTTAGATGGCTTAGATGGTTTAGGTACAAGTTTAGGCGTAAAGAGTTTAGGTACCTTCTTACGTTAAGCCAAGTATGTGCTATTGAATTTGGAAACACTTTAGGTACAAAGAGCTTAGGTGAAGAATTAAGAGTGTTGGAAGAAAATTTTGAAAGCAACTTATGGAAATAAACATTGAGGTAGAAAAACTTTATAATATCAAACTTTATCAAGTTGTTACAAGCGCATTATGTTCAAGTCAAGCGACCGGAAGTTCAAATGTGAAATGAGCATAGTTTTGCAAAACTAAAATGCATTTAATTGCGTACCAAGAAGACTGTCATACTGTAAAAATGAAGCATTGTTAAAAATGTAAGAGTAATCCATTAGAGATGGGATTATTCAACTTAGTAAATCGGAGTATGCTTCTCCTATTGTGATAGTAAAGAATAAATCGGGGGAACTTAGACATTGTATAGATTTTAGAAGATTGAACAAAAGCATGGCTAAGGATAATTGTCCGATACCTTTAATTGATGATCTTTTAGATAATTTCATGGGACTATCGGTGTTTACGAAATGGGATCTGAAGAATGGCTATTTTCAAGTATTTATTAACGAAGAGTAAGTAATATACCACCTTTTACCACCCCGTTGGGGCAATTTGAGTTTCTTAAAACCGCCCCACAGATGTTCCAGTTGGTACAGGAATGCTCTCGTGACACTTGTATTTGGTTGTTTAATTATTACACGCGGGTTTATGTTTATAATACATCAATAGCTTTATTAATTCTTTAATTAACTCCGCTCTGAGTCGTGATCAGCTTAAGACTTACTTATAATCTAATCAAACTCATTCAACTGAATTTTCCAACGTTGAAGTTTTAGGTTTGGCTCTTTTAAATTGTTTAGCCAAACCAACGGTTTATGGTCTGTTTTTATCACAAATTTCCTTCCGTACAGGTAATGCTTAAAATATCTGGTTGCCCAGTAAATGGCTAGGAGCTCTTTCTCGATCGTACTATAGTTTAGTTCGTGAGTCTTGAGCATTCGACTCGCATAGTAAATGACTTTATCGTCCTGCATTAAGACGGCTCCTAACGCGTAGTTGCTTGCGTCCGTGACGAGAATAAATAGTTTTTAAGTCGGTGTATACTACAATTGGATCGCTTGTGATTAGTAGTTTAAGTTTATCAAATGCCTCTACGAAGTCTTCATCTTCTATGTTTACTCTCGAATTTTTCTTCAAATATTTTATAAGGGGCTGAGCAATTTTCGAATAATCTTTTATATACCATCTTAAATACCCTGCCATGCCCAAGAAACTATTAATCTCTTTTTGATTTGATGGTAGTTTGATTTTGTTAATTGCTTCGAATTGATTTTAGTAGGTTTTAGCCCTTCTTGATTCACCATGTGCCCTAAAAACTCGATCTCCTGTTTTGCACATTGACACTCGTCAATCTGGAGTTTTAGGTTTCATTTCAATAGACAATCAAATATGGTCTTCATATGTTCAACATGTTCTTCTATACATCGTCCATATATACCAAACATATGTGTCCTATGAATGGCCTAAGTACGTTATTCATAAGGCGTTGGAATGGGGACGAAGCGTTTCTTAATCCGAATGGCATACGCAATTCGTAGTGCCCACTGGATGCAGAAAATGCAATCTTATGTATGTCATCCGGATCCATCTCGATTTGATAAAACCCTTTAGCGAGATCTAAGCTTGTGAAAAACTTACATCCACCTAATTTGTCAAAAATCTCGTCAATATTGGGAATAGGAAAACGATCCTCGATTGTCTCTTTATTTAGTTTACTAACCGCCACTTCTTGAGATTTGACGCATCTGTCTTCTTCTGGACCACCCATAACGGTCTATTATATGAACTATTAGAGTGTCTAATTATTCTTTGCTTGAGCATCTCGTCTATTTGTCTGTTAACCTCCTCAGTATGGATCTCAGGATATTTGTAAGCTTTTGAGTAACATGGAATATCGTTTCTTGTTTTAATGCTATGTTTGACTTCGTTAGTAAAGGTCAGATTTTGATAGTTCCTATAAAAAAGGCAATCATATTCATGTACAAGCTGTTCTAGCAAAGCTTTTGATTCCTGATTGATATCGATTTTTTTGGTTGAGTTATTAAGAGTTATAAGTTTGTGTGTTATATTAATGTCGTCTTGTATAAAAAGTTTTAGAGTGACGTTATTAATTATTAAATTCCTGTTAGGATAATCTATGACGGCATTTAAATCGTTTAGAAGATTTCCTCCTATTAGCCCATAGAAATATTGATGAAAATTATATTCGAGGAATTCACACCAATGGTTTTTTATATTAAATTGCTTAAATGATGGGAATCTACATAATTTTTTTATTTTAATTTCGTTTCCTATTTGTATATCAACATTGGTTTTCCATTTTGCGTTATATACGTTTTCGTTAACGTGAGTTTTAATTTCTATATAGGGTAATCTTCTGACCCTACCGATTGAAAATTTCCACTCGATTGATTAATTTCCATTGGTTCCGCAGACAGTTTATTTTGCCCAGAGGACTGGCTGTTTCGGCTACTTGTTGACATTTTTGAGCATGCGCTAGCTGAGGTGTCTTTTGCCTATTTTTGGCTATCTTGGAACCTTGAGTTGGTACTGAATTTATTATTGCCAGGTTTGAAGTGGTTTTGCTGGCCATTATTAGAATTGTCCGTCTGAGGCACTAGTTGCTCATTAGAATTTTGATTATCATCGCTGAATTTGAATTTCATCGCCTAAATTTGGTTTACTATTTTTATTAGCTTTCCGGAAACGTATAGTTCTAATGTCTAGCATCCTCGATGATTTTATAGGCCTCATATAGTGTTTCGGGGTTTCTAGCGAAAATCATAGCTTAGTCGGCTCTGGCAGGTTGTCTCTAAATACTCGCAAGGCAATTCTGTTGACTTCGCCTGTGCTGTATGTCTCATCGTTGCGGGTAAGTATATGATTATGCAAGTGATTTTTTCCGTTGCATCGTCGTAACCGCCGAGCATTAGCATAATTGCTTCAATTTGCGAAATAAAGTCTGGCAATTGGTTAGCATCGGTGCCATCAAAGTCTTGTACGTTTTTCAAGCAATTCAAAGTTAAATTAAAGTCATTTATACTAATAGCATCCATTTTTAACTTATTTATGTGTAAATTACCCGGACAAAGAAAAGTTTTAATTTATGTTTTATGCTTTGGCACCACGGTTTATTAATTGTTGCTTCGCACCGATCGCCTTGTTCACAGTTTCCAGTCGTAGCGGTAAGAAAAGCTTTTAGCTTACCTTCTCCACGTTCTTTTTAGTTTTTCGTTCTTCCTTCTTATCTTACTCTGCGTGTTACGTAAAGTGCTTTTAGCACGTGTGCGCTTAGTATTTAGCGATGTCCAATACTATGTTTTTTTCCTGTGTTAATGTAAAATATAGTACTGCAACACGCAATTTTAGAGTTTATAGTTGTTGCTGTAAAGCTGTGAAGTTCTGCGAGGTAAAAGCTCATTTATACAGCATGTGTACATACATATAGGATTTCAGTGTGTATGCATGTAAGTATATATGACAATATAAATGACATATTTTCGAACTTGATAAGGGAAAAGAAGGTAATCAGGTATATAGACGATATTTTAGTTGCAAGCAAGAGTTTTGAAGAGCATTTTGAAGTGCTAGTAGAAGTATTTATTTAGGAGGCTAGTACAAAACAAGTTAGAATTGAGAATGGACAAATGCAAATTTTTACAAGACAAGGTCAAGTATATAGGTGGGTATTTAGATGGGGTTAAGGCTGATAGCAAGGGTCTAGAAGCTATACAAAATTTTCCGAGTCCATGCAAAGTTCAAGCAGTTCAAAGCGTTTTAGGTCTTTGATCGTATTTTCGACGATTCATTCGACATTGACGAAACCCCTGTATGCTTTATTGAAAATGGATAGGATGTTTAAGTTTGAAGAAGAAGAATTGAATTGTTTTTCGCTTTTAAAGGCGAAATTAATGGAAGCACCAGATTTAGCTATATACGATTACAGAGATTATATCGAACTTCACTGTGATGCAAGCTCTTTAGGATTTGGAGCTGTGCTTCTTCAGAAAAAAGAAGACAGCAAGTTTTATACTATTTTCTTTTTTTTTTAAGAAATCGACGGCAATGGAAACGAAGTATCACAGTTTTGAATTAGGGACTTAAGCCATAATTTATGCGCTAACAATGTTTAGAATTTATTTGATGGTCAAACGGTTCAAAATTGTAACAGACTGCAGCTCTCTAACTTTAATGCTTAATAAGATTGAGTTGAATCCAAGAATAGCACGGTGGGCCTTAGAGTTCCAAGAGTTCGATTATGAGTCAAAGCACAGAGCAGTAGATGCAATAACATTATGATAGTGGAGGCAAATGCATTCAAAACAAATTTGGTAATTTGGCAGTCAGAAGATGTGAAGGTTCAGGAAATAAGGAAAATGTTAGAAAGAAGTAAGCATATGAAATGCGAAATGGCGTGATTTATAAGAAGAGTAACGACAACAGATTATTATTTTATGTACCGAATCGAATGGAGGAACATGTGTTATACAAATATCATGACGAAATGGGTCACATTGGGACGGATAAAATGTTAGATGTTATTGGAAAAAGCTACTGGTTTCCAAATATGAAGGATAAAGTCGCAGAGCACATTCAAATTTTTTTAAAGTGCATAGCGTATTCTCCGAAGTTAGATGGACTTTTACATAGTATACCAAAAGGCAACAAGCTTTTTGAGATCATTCATATAGATCATTATGGACCGGTAGATAGTAGCAGATCGAAAAAACATATATTTGTGGTTGTAGATGCATTTACAAAGTTCGTTAGGTTGAACACAACGAAAACGACGAATACAAAAGAAGTAATAAGTGCGTTGACAGATTATTTTCGAGCTTATAGCATCCCTTCTTTTATATTCTTTATTTATTTACAATGTATCTATCTAAAGATAATAAGTAAATTGTATGACGAAGAGAATGACAGAAAATTTTTAATTTTTTTACATGTAGGGGTTATTTACAAGAATTGCGTTTACTACCCCTCTTTGGGTTGCCTAAAGGGCAGATCAAGGGGGTGGTGCCTTTTCAGCCGTCGGCGATGTTTACTATTGTCAAGCAGGTTAATGGCCAGCGGGTTGCAGTGTTGATCCAGTCTCTCCTGATACTTCAAAGCGTACCTTTTAACTTCTTCAGTTACACTCGGAATCTCAAGGTCCTTGTGGATGACCTGGTTTCTTACATAGAAAAAGGTTTTGGCTAGTCTTCACAGAGTAATGCTTTGGAAACGTTGCAGTACTTCGATCTTAGAAGTTAAGGCTGTGCCACAAGGCTGAGTCCCGTACATATGGACGTACGTAGGCTTTAGTATCACTTTGTACAGCAGGACTTTGTTTCTTAGGCTCAGTTGGGATCTGCAGCCCAGCAGCCACTTCATTTGACGAAATTTCAGACTCAGCTGTTTTCTTTTGTTTTTGAGTTGTAGTTGCAGGATTGCTGATGCTTCTACATTATCCGTTGAAGTGGCTAAAAATGCTGTGTCCATGTGGTAGCATGGACTTGAGCTTATAAAGCAAGCCTAAATGCCAGACACGATCGAACGCCTGTTTTACGTCTAGAAACGCTGCGGAACAGTACTTTCTGTCTTCAAATGAACTTAAAATCGTTCGTGAGACACTGCAGTTGGTTTACATCTTTGATTTTGCATAGTTTATAGATATTAGTAGCGTTAGGTATGGGCTCGACGCAGGCGAACGGCCAAGTTGAACGAATAAATAGAAGTCTAGTACCCATGATAGCAAAATTGACAGAAGCGGGAAAGGGATTAAGTTGGGATAGAGTTATCGACAAGTAGAGTATTCAATGATTAATTCGATTCATAATAGCACAAAGCAGTGTCCTAGTGAAACATTATTTGGGATAGCACAGATAGGATTGGATTGGTAAATGAAGAAGAGGTAGAAAATGTTTGGAAACTCTAGAAGACGTAGAAAAGAAGCAGAAGAGGTACAAAGAAATTCTCATATAAAGAATAAAGATACTCGAAAGTAAAAAAGAAAATGGCGACAGAGTATAAGGAAGGAGATTATGTTATGGTTAAAAACTTTGATATTACTCTAGGTGATTCAAGAAAAATTATTCCGAAAAATAAAGGTCTTTATGTAATTGAACAAATCTTAAAAAATTACAGATATTTGCTCAAAGATATTGTCGGTCTTCAGTTGTGTCGATATCAATAGCAAGGCGTTTGGAGTGCAAATAACATTATACATTGGATAAAATCATAATTAAGTATAATATGAATAATTTAATTGTAAATGAAAGAAATATTGTAATATAATTGCCGTATTAAAATAAATTGTAAATATCTTAAAATTGTAATGAAGATGTAATATTTAGTTGAGATAGATAGATATATCAAAGTCAGGACGGCCGAGTTATAGCAGGCCAGTTTATATATGTATGCTCTGGTCACTCGAATTGCGATGTTACTACAAACTATTGAATAATAAATTTCATCCAAATCGGTTAAGCCGTTCTCAACTGATGTGAAAATTCCAAAAGGGTACACAATTTGTATATATTTACACTAATATTATATTAAATATTATTTATGAAATTGTAATCTGCAAGGGCATACAAACATCGGAGTGCCGAAGTTAGCTTTTTTTCTTGTTCTTTCACAATTAAGTGGAAAACAAATCAGGGCATTGAAGTTATAAATGATTTAGCTTACATATTTGCCATTGTTATAATCCAACAATTTATTTCAGATCAGATATCATTAAAAACTAGTCAAGTAAATGATCTCACAGAAAAACTGCATGAAAAACAGCGCGAAGTACATAGCTTCAAGAAGCAACTGGAATCTGTACATTCTGAAAAAATGATGTTGCAACGTAACTTAGAGAATACGACACAGGAAAGGGATAATTTTCGAATTTTACAAGCCGTTAGTGTTTTCCTTTTTAAATTATATTTTTTTTTTGCACATTCATCTATTTTTATTTTTTTAGAAATCTGGCTACCAAATCCAACAGCTTACAACAGAAATAAGTTCAAATGAAGTAAAAATAAATTCACTAAATTTAAAAATCGAACATCTCAATAATTACATAAAGGAACTTCAATCTGAGCTTAAAAATAAGGAGAATTTGGTTGCTGGACTGCGTAAAGATATGAGGGAAATGAAATCAAAAAATGAAATGTTAGCTAAGGCAATTTCAAACGATGAGCTTAAATTTATGAAGATGCGTCATGAGCTGGAGGAAATGAGAAAGGAACGGAATTTGGTTGGATTGCAAATAGTGCGCAGAAATGATGAAATTGTAGTCATTAAAGAAAAACTTCAAATTGCTCAAAATGCACTCGATAGCGGAACAACTCAATACAATCAACGCGTGGAAGATATACGATTATTAAAGAAAGAGATATCTAACCTTCATACTGAAAGTGAGTGTCTTAAGCACGCTATTAAAAGTACTGCTGATATGAGGAAAGAAATTGTTCGCTTGCAACGCGCTCTTAATCAAGAGCGTATACGAATACGAGCTCTTACAGAAGATGCGAAAACGCCAACTGGAGTGCATCGATGGCGTATATTGAAGGGCGAAGATCCTAAAAAGTTTGAATTACTCGAAAAATTACAAATTCTTCAAAAGTAAGTGAAAAACCTAAAGTGTTGTGTGTTTTTTTTTTTAATAATGCGTTCATTAACAGGCGAGCGTTAAAGCAGTCAATAGAAAATTCAAACATAAAAAATAAATTGGCAGAAGCACAAAAAAATAATGAGACCCTCAAGAGAACGCTATCGCATATGCCAACATGGGAGATAAAACATAAATTAGTTGTACAACAGGTAATTTACCAAAAGTGAATTTAGTGAAAATCACCACACCAAAAATATTTCACGTCAACTCACTGTCGTAAATTCACTTTGAGAGTGTATTTGACGTAAAGCATTATAAATAAATAGACTGTAAAACTAATACAAAGCCAACGATTATAAATATTAGATAAATAGTAAAGAATTACAACCAGAATTAATTACCACAAATAGTTTGTTATTTATTTAATTTTCCAACCAGTGTTTTAGATCGTAACTAGAAGGCTAAATCTTCTTCTGTTACATTTTAAGCCCTCCACTGAAAATATGTCCTTCATTGAAAATAACTTTTCACCAACTACAACATAACTTGCTTTCGATGCCTTTCGATGATAGCAATGTTCCTGGCTCAGACAGGCTTTAAAGACTCCCATTTAGTGGGATCTTTCACACTCAGCTTGGAGAGCAGTTACAATAATATTGCAAGTAACCTTCCCAAAAATTACAAGGGGTTAACCCGTCATCAATTTAAATGTCTTTATATTATTTTCTTATCTTGTAAAATAAATTCTAAAACTCTGTCTGAAATAATACTGTTATGCACTTTTCATTTGGTCTTGGCAATCATTACTTTCAAATATTTTCTTAAGTAAATTCAAAGAAGTAAATGCTTTTCTTGCTTGTTTAAGGTTGTTCTTTATTTGAGACGTAAGAACTCTGTAGCACAATATTGACATTGTTACAGTGCTCGATGGCCCAAAAGTAGGTTTTTATGGCATAAAATGTAAATATTGATTTACAGAGTCACAGACAAACCTTGCAGATATATATATAAATATATTAAGCTAAACAATTTTTGATTCTGTGAGGCCTCGCCATCTCTTGCCTTCCACACAAACAAATCGTAGTATTTCGCAGGCCGAATTTAATAGAAATATCTGAACCAAAACCGATATATACTTTTCTGAATGCTTTCTATGAGCTGCTTTTCAGAATATTTCAACTTAAATGTGCAAAAATTCGGTTTTTGGGTATGTTTGATGTGCTGTAACTTAATTAAAATACTTCAAAAGCTTAAATGTAATATACATATACAAAATATATATATGTCCTTTTATCGTAATATTTTCTTCTTCCTTTAATGCTAAAGAGCATTGTTGGTTGTGGCCTTCCTCAGAACCAGTATCGGAATCAGATTGCACATCCAATTCATTTTCGAATATGTTTTTGCTTTCAATAGACAGCAACTCCTGAAGACTTAATATTTTTTTTGGATGCGAAGTAACTATAGCTCTGTGGAAGATCAGTCAATGTTTTGAATCGACTATTTTTTTCTTGCGTTGAGAGTCTGCCGTTTTTGAGAATACGCTTACTCCGTCCGCGGTAATGCAGTGTCCAGCTAAAGCTTTGCTTCAATTCCTCCCGCCTAACGCCGAAGGTAATGAATCATTAACCATGCTTGGAGGTGCCTGGTGAAAGGCATAAAATGCAAGTGGGTGTTTCTTTCGAAAAACACCAATATAGATTTTCCAACAAGGTGGAGTGGCTTGCAAGCAAAATGCAACGCTCCGCTCAGAGGGTCAATAATGACACTACGGCGAGCAAGCGGCAAAGCGGGACACAGCAGGCAGGCCCCCCAACCAAAGGGAAGAAGCCGATGAAGAAGGAGGTGAAGGTCAGCGAGTTGACCAAACGACATCTGATCGTGGCAATTATATACCGAGGTGACCCAAACTGCAAAATGACCGAAGCGCGGTGGAAGACGGTGCACGCTCGGCTCATCAAATCGGTCAAATGAACCAAGGTCTGGACACCATCATAGATGCCGCCCAAGACATAACGCTGGACGAATCAGTGAAGGAAGAGGATGGTGACCTGACAATCATAGTCAACCCGCCAGGAATTGGGCACGGTACCCATAACTGTCAGGGTGCTGCAGCTCAATCTTAATAAAAGCAAACTCGCTTCAGCGGAACTCCTCATTGCCATGGAGCAAGGGTCCGTGGAGGCGTGGATTACCTCAGGCAATGCCATAGCCGCACTAAAGTTGATGAACTGCAATGTGTTCTATATGCCAGCGGTAGCAGAAACTGAACCGTCATACTCGTACGGATGGGTCAACATGGTAACCTTATGCCTCAATACAGCGCGGATGACCTGACTCTGGTGATACTGTAGAGCGAGAAAAGGCGCCTGTATGCTACATGGCATACAACAGGGCAGCCCCACCGGAAGAACTCAGAGGCCTGGTAGAAGTCATCTTAAAATACCAGCAACTGGTCGTTGGTGCAGACGCCAACACACACTACTACGTGAGGTGGAGCCCCGACATAAGCGACAGAGGTGAGTCTTCTCTTAGAATACATGTTTCTTACTTATTTACATATTGCAAACGAAGGTAGGGAGCACACCTTCGTAGGTCCCACCTCGTCTATCGAGCTAGATGTAATGCACGTAGCGGGACAGGGTACTATGGTATCAGAAAGGAGAGTCCTCCAGACCATAAGTATCTACAGTTTCAATACGAGTTCAACCCATACCCAAAACTAACCGTTTTATAAAACCCGCGGAATACTAACTGGAGAAAGTTCTAGAAAAAAAATCACAACAATCGCGACTTGACCGGGGCACGGTAAGATCCGAATATGACATTGAAAAGTCCCTAGGGACCCTCTCCAAGAAATTACTCGACGCATGCCCGATACCGAGAACTAGGTACTAGATATCCTACCCACCAGGGCATAGATGGCAATGAGACCGGGAAGAACTTGCAAAGTAGTCGGACTGGCGAGTGAAATGGAAAGCGTCTCCCTAGCCACGCTCCAAAACGAGTTTGAGAGGCAGGCAGACGGACGAGCATAAAGCAGATGGAGGGGAGCTCCACAATACAATAACACAACACAATGCAATAACAAGCAGAGCCCTTACGTGCTGCGTCTACCACTGAGTGACTGCCGAACGCTAGTCGGAATTCTCACGGGGCGTTGTCTAGCTGCGGCATATGCAGTCAACGTAGGCATCGCCTACAATGGCAACTGTAGGAAGTAGAATGAATCTGAGGAAATTGAAACCGTTTACCATCTTATCTGCAGGTGTCCATCACAAATGCAAGAAGAAGGTAGATAGGTGCTCCAACACTGGCATCACTAGCAGATGCCTCCAAGGGTCACCAGGTGAACTACTTGCCTTCACCATAACATCTTGATCTTCAAGGACTTTGAAACCTCGCAAAATCTTCAAGTCCATACAAAAAACATCCGGACAGCTAAGGACCATATTGAATCATGTGTGGACCCGAAAAAGGGACCTCCGTTTAAACCTAACCTAACCTAACTATGGACTAACACTTTCTGAATCGTTGATAGCATTGAGTGCTACGGATATTTATTTATATACCATATAAGTAAAAAGTCAGAAATTTGTTAGCTTATATAATGGTAACGGTTGGCGAAAATCCTCCAGGACAGCGTACAGCGGGTAATGCATTGCCGCATGCAGTGTCTATCTGAGGCTTTGGTTCAATTCCTTACTGAACTTCGCCAAACTTTCCAGCAAAAAGCACCGCTCCGCCGAGAGTGCCGAGTGCATGAGGAACACTCCGATGAGAAAGCGGGAACGCGGGACCAAGAAAGCAGAAGAGGACCCTGTAGCTCCAACGCGCATGTTTGATAATGCCGGGTGGCTGAATGGGACCTAGCTATGGACACCATCAATGATGCCGCCCAGGAAATGGCGCTGGAGGAATCAGTGAAGGAAGAGGACGGTGACTTTACAATCATAGTCAACCCGCTGGGAGTTGGGCACGGTACCCATGACTCAAGTTATTCATAGAAATTTCCATAACTTTCGCCTTCTCTATTTTTCTGCGCTTCATTTGCACAAACCTTTGCTACACTCGCAATCTTTTTCGCTCCGCAGTACCTCGCCTTCTTATTAAAACACGTCATCGTAATTCTCAGACTCAACGTTTCTGGCACCGCTTCTTCACACTTCGCAAATTCTCGAACCGATGACGTCAATCTGCTGACAAAGACTTTATAGAACCTTCTCAGACTTTTTAATTTCTTGATGCAGCTCCTTCATGGACTTAAAGCCACGATCCATCTCCCTGAAGTTCTGCAAAAATAAGATAAAGAGGTAAGAATGAAAAACAGAAGAGATTCAAGTGCGCGCGTGCGCCCACGATCACGCGGGATCACACTGGACCAATCACACGACGGGCACATTACAGTGGGTAGATCGTGGCTCCATATGCGGCGGGCCACAGCCGTATTTCGACACACAGCAACCGACATAACGCGATAAGGTGATGTAACCCTCCAGGTAGTCACCAGCGAAGTAATTTTTTTTCGCCAGACAAGATCACTCGATTGAAGTCCTGAAGTCAGTAGGACTACGACGCCTGCGTATGCTACCACCTTTAATCCTTCACTATTGAGTGCTTTTAGTATATCATCCGTGTTTATCAGATAGAGCAATGGGGACAGAACTCCATGCGGAGGTGTGCCTCTTTTCAAAAATTTTCTGTGATGAGTGCCATTTAGTTCGGCTGTTATTCATCTGCTTAACATTGCGCCGATCCAGGTTCTGATGCCTTCTTCAACTTCTACCTCGTTGAGGGAGCTCAGGATAGAGTCTGCGTTTACGTTATTGATGTCTAAGAAGGTAGCCAAGGTTTAATTCTCGAAGAGCAGTGCCTTTTCTATGTATCGTACCACTTCATGTCGCACGGTCTCTGTGGATCTGCCTTTCCTGCATGCATGTTGTGCGTCGGAAAGGCTTTTCTCCATTTTACTTCTGATGTGAATATCGAGTATCCGTTCCAGTGTTTTTATGAGGAATGACATCAGGCTGCCCTCTGCCTTTCCGTTGTTCCAGATTCTTCTATCTGATTTCCTGGAAAGTGTGTGTCCAAAAGGGTTTCTAGTGACTCTTCTGCTGACGTCGTTCCTGTGCCGTCAGGCCTGTTCATAAGTAAGTAGAACTATTTCGCCCTCTTGCCAGTATCTTGCTCAGCCCCGCCGTGTCTTTTATTCCTTCTAGCGATTTGCAGTAGCTGCTCCAAAAGTGCTTCTTGGCTCGCATATCGCTTTTTTGTATTTTTTCTATAGCTCCTTGTACGGTTGCAGATCTTTGGCTTCGTTGCTTATATTGAAGGGCTTCCTTCCTTTTTAGTTAGTTCATGGTTCCACCATTGGTGGTATGTCTTCTTCAAGTCTGCACTACTCCTTGCATGCGTTGTTGAAAATATGAAGTCGTCAACGTCCTTGTTGAATTCTTCCGGAGTGGATCGAACCTTGGTCCTTCTGTTTCTCACCTCTGACTGAACAATTTTTTCGAATTTGTCCCAGTCAGTATTGCGGGGATTGCCCTTTGGTGCTATCCCCAGAATCGGCATCGAGATTTCAAAAAATATGTACCAATGGTCTGAAAAAGAGTGTTTTGTCGAGACCCTCCATTTCTTCCTACCTTAAATTTGCTGTGCTCAATTTGGTGGTCGTGTGCCCTTGTTACCGATAGTGACGTTACGACAAATATTGCCATCAAAAAGAGACTCACCCCTCTTGGTTCTTTCCATACTTTCCCATAGCGTCTGCTTAGCGTTGGCGTAGCACCCGAGGATAATCGTCGTCTTATTTTCCTCAGCCCAGCATCACCCTGATGAACGCTTTAGGGGGCACCGGTTCGTCGTGGGCCATGTAGCCGGAGGGTATGAGTAAAGCTGTCCCATCTGCTAATTTAAACCAGGCCACTGCTAGGTCTGAGTTGCAAAGGCTTGGAAAAAGAGGTGCGTTAAGGTTTATTTTTAATAATTATACCAGCCTTCGGCCTACCTATCGAGCTGATGTGTATCCTTCTAAGGCCATGCCAGTCCCTAGATCATGGTTCTTCTACTAGGCCGATGTCGATGTCCATTTCTCAGAGTAGGACTGCAAAAATTGCTACTTGCGAGCTCCACAGGTTTATCTGCACGACGGTCGTCATTATTGCGGGGTGGTGTTGGGGGTGTCAATGACTTCGTCTTCGAGGACATCGTCCGGCTCTGCTAGGAAGACCTTAATCTTTCTGATGCCATACCGAACTCTGTGGCCTAATATCTCCATCTGTTCAATGCATCGCTGGTTGATTAGGAACATGAACGGCTGGATTGTTTTCGTCTCACGCTCCGCCTTAAGGGGGCAGTCCTCCATAGAGACCCCTGGTTTCTGTGCTCTCAGAGTTGATTTTTATTTATTTATTTATTTTTAAATAGAAATAGCACATATCTACTATTATCCTTGCCTCTGCGCGACAAAAGAGAGTGTTTCAATGGAAAAGCTCCGGATGACATCAAGTAATAATAATAATAATTATATACAGGGAACATAAAACACCGAAAGGATCATGCTCGTAAAAGTTCGTCTTACAGACATCAAGGGCTATTGGATAAAAATTACGAGAAGGTCTTACAGGTACAGATAATCTTTGTTTATTTAACAGAAAGTTGGAGCAAATATGTTCGTTAATTAATTTGTGCAGGAATATCACACCGTGGCAGGTTCGACGATCCTTAACAGTGGGAAGGCTTAAAAGTCGTAAGCTATCGGTGTACGAAGGAAGACGACGATGTGGGTCCTAGTTTATTCCTCGTAGAGCAAACAAAAGGAATTGTTTCTCAACAGAATAAATAAGGTCTTGACACTTCGCATATTGAGGTGGCCATACACATGAAAAAAATTCATGAATAGGACGAACAAGTGAGACATAAAGGAGTTTTTAAAGATTGTCAAACTCCATTGCTTAACAAAAGCAAAACCCCCTCTAGCTTTGACAACGATTACTCCAATTTGGTCATCGATGTTTAGGTTATGATTAAACAGAACTCCTAGATCTGTTACCGTATAGATCCGTTCAAGATCGCTCGCACCTATAGAATAATTCGCGTAGAGGCACTTCTTCCGGTAAAACGACTTAAGTTAGCATTTGGAGTTGTTATGAATCAGGAGATTATTTGTGCACCAGGATTACATGCTATTTAAGTCTGTTTGCAGAAGCGTATGTGACTGGGAATTCGCCAATGGCAAACATACACATTTGAGTCACATTTGAATGTAGAAGATCTTCAAGCAAGTCAATGATAAAGAGGTCGAACAGAAGTGGTCCAAGGTGACTCCTTTGATGAACGCCAGAAGTTACAAGAACCCGGTTTGAGAAAGAAAGCGCTTAAAGGCAACACGTTGAGTACGGCTTGATATATATATTGCAATCCAGTTAGTTAACAAAGCCAAGTTGTAAGGCGGACATAATTGACCGGCATTGGAGCTGCAGCTGCTCAGTAATCATAAGTTCGAATAACTTGGGAATAACACAAAATTTTGCAATCCCTGTGTAGTTTTTGATATTTGAGTTTCAACCCTTTTTATGAAGCTGAATGATGAAAGATTCCTTCCAACTTTCTGGAAAAAATGGAAGCTAAAGGAACATCCAAAAAAGATTTTACATATATAAAGGACCTTCACAGTCAGACGGGAAGACCACGCATGTGAAACTGCCCAATTTTAATCCCGATGCCGTTGAAACAGATTCATCAGTAGGGCGCACTACGGTCGACTTAATCTTCGCAGATAATGTGCTTGAAGGCAGTGACCTGGTAATAGCACTAAACAAAGCGCTGAAAGGCAGTGCTTCGAAATGGCTGTCCCTAGTATGCTTTGCTGGCATCACCTACACCCAATTTAAGGAACTGTTCATCCAGCGATTCGAGGGCATTGATACAACGGCTGCCGTATTTAATGTTTTAAACAGGCATCCCAAATCTTGAGAGAGCTTTGCTGAATATGGCAGTCGCATAGATACGCTTTTACTATCCAAGTGGAAATCTATTGAGTTGGAGGAGATTACGGTGTCAATAGCGTTAGCCCACATGGCACAAATTGAGAATAATTTGCTGCGTTGAATTTTTTCGACCAACGTGACGACGCGTTAAGAACTACAGCGGCAGCTGCAGGCTTAAGACTTCAAGAAACGTAAAAACGAAGAGAATGAATATTCGTCAAGCTCAGACAAGAAGAAACTACGAATGCAGTTGAGGGAAAGATGCCATTTTTGTGGAAAAATTGGCCACATATACGCATAATGCCGCGCTCGCATGGAGAGCTCGTCCTTCACCAAAGGAAATAATGGCAGTGGAAGCATCGTGTTCGGAGTAAAGGATCGTCCAAACATAAAATGCTACAAGTGTGATGATGTTGGACACATTCCTTTTGTATGCTCCAAAGGTAGTACCAGTGAAAACGGCGGGTACAAGGAGAACCGCGTGGACATATGCCCAGTTCTGGAGCCCAAGGGCTTATTCTATCAAATGGGTGAGCCTTTTACATTTTTCTTTGATTCGGGTGCTGAGTGTTCTTTGATAAAAAAAAATTAACTAACAAAATTGAAAAAGATTTAATAATTTAGTTTTGTTACGAGGAATTAGCGACAAGAGCCTTTTGCAGATTTTGTCTACGGCTCAAATATCACAATTTAATTTAGAAATTTTGTTTTATTTCGTATTACACAATTATTAAAAGCATGACATCATAATTGGACAAGAAATATTTCAGTTTGGTTTTGGTGTTACTATTGAAACAGACAAATTTAATATTTACAAATTATTTATTTATTTATTTAAAATTATTAATGCTAAACATGAAGATACAACCAATTTTGAAAATTTACTTGCCACCAACATAGAATTAGAATTCATAGTAATAAATAAAAAAACAAATCGAAAAAATATTCTGACAATTTTATAAAAGGAATCCCAACTGAGCGCGCAACCACAGGAGCATTGAAAATTCGTTTGATAGACGAGAATAAAACTGTTCAATGACGCCCTTATTTGCTCAGCGCAGATGAAAAGCAATTAGTTAGAGAAAAAATAGACCAACGTGATCCGTCCAAGCAATTCGCCATTTGCAAATCCGATGCTATTAGTGTAGGAATTTATTTAAGATTCAAATTCAATAATTTTTTTAAAGGATTGGCTTAAACATAAGTGCTTAGATTAGTTTCACAAGTTCATTTTTCTTTCGCTTTTTCACACACAGCGTGTTCTTATTCTCAACATCCCTCTAGCTCTCTCAAACGACGACATCTTTACTTCTAGCTTTTTTATTCGTTCTTGAAAGTATCGGCTATTATTTAAATATCGAAATGATTATGTGTTGCCAGATAGCTTAGCCCACTTTGAGTACGCCGCGAAGGAAAACCGCCTATTTCGAATCCCACATTAGTTTAAAAGAAAGATGGCAGCGACAGACTGTACATCGATTTTCGTGAGCTAAATTCAAACACAATTTTCGATAAACACCCATTGCCATCGATTTCAGATCAGATAGATCGCATGCGAGGCGGAAAATATTTTTCTATTTTATACATGTCCAGCGGATTTTATAAAATACTGATCCACCCTGACTCCATAGAAAGAACAGCATTTGCCACCCCGAGGGTCAGTATGAATTTCCATGCCATTTCGGCTAAAAAATGCATCTTCTATTTTTCAACGTGCCATAGGGCGAGCCCTGGGGGATTTAGCCTATTCCTACGCATTGGTCTACACAGATGACGTTTTGATTGTTGCAAATACAAAGAAGGAAGCATATAAGAGGTTAGGCATAGTGCTGAGAGTTTTGTCAGAAGCAGGTTTTACATTTAATATAATGAAATGCGCCTTTCTTCTCACAGGAACAGAGTACCTTGGATTCTATGTTAAAGATGGTGAAATTAATCCGAATCCAAGTAAGTTAGAAGCCCTTTATGTTTTGTCACCACCATCCACTGCAACGCAGTTAAGGCAATTCATAGGTTTGGCATCGTACTTCAGACAATTTGTCTCTCGGTTTTCGGAACAGATGAAGCCGCTCTATTAGTTGACATCTAAAATTAAAATGTTTGATTGGAAAGATGAGCATGAGCAGATCTGACAGAAGATTATCAAAGTACTGACGTCTGACCCTGTGCTGACAATCTTTGACCCAGAACTCCAAATCGAACTGCATACAAATGCCAGTGCTGATGGCGCAATGCTGATATATAAAATAGATGGTAAATGTAGAGTGTTTGAATATTTTGGCAAACGCACGACAGTATCAGAAGCTAAATATCCCTCGTATGAGCTTGAAACTTTAACGGTTGTGCAGTGAAACACTTCAGACATTATTTACACGGTAGAAAATTTATGGTGCACACCGATTGCAATTCATTAAAAGCGACTCAGACGAAAACTGACTTGATCCCAAGAGTACATCGTTGGCGGGCGTATTAACATGCATTTGATTTTAGTGTTGAGTATAGAACGGGTAGCCAAATGGCACACGTGGATTTTTTATCACGCAATTCAATTCCTGTAGTTTCAACTGTCATCCGTAAAGCAGCAGAGGTTCGAATAGATCTAGCAGCAATAACTAATAATTGGCTAATAGCCGAACAGCAACGAGATGATAGCATAATAAAAATCATGGGACAATTTAATAGCGAATATATGGAGACAGATGTAATGAAAACTTATGAAATTAGAACTGGACTATTAAGTCGCAAGTTACAACGTAATGTCAAGACTCGTTGTTTACCAGTAATTCTTAAGACGTTTAGGTGGTCTGTCATAAATCATGTACGCAAGGCTATGATGCATTTAGGATGGCAGAAGATTCTAGACAAAAATTCTGATCAATTCTGGTTTGAGCATATGTTTGAATATGTAAAAAAGTTTGTAGAAAATTGTATAAGCTGCAAATTATATAAACCCTCTTCAGGAAAAGTACATGAGGTATTGCACCCCATACCTAAGATTGATGTACGTTGGCGTACTATCCACGTACATTTAAGTGGCAAGCTCAGTGGGGTCTACTATCAGCCCGATATCAAAGTAGTGTACCATGGTATCTGCGATACGTCCCAGAATGCCTTTGAAGCGGCTATCTACGGGCGTGTCGAGTTTCGTCACAAAACCTTCTCACACCTCACAGCCGAGACACGAGTCGCTCCAGTAGGGACCGTGTACCTTCCCAGGCTAGAGCTCTGTGGTGCCCTGCCGACATATGCCGACATCCAGTTCTGACATATACTGCTGGACCGATTCCACGATCGTGCTGGCGTGGTTAAGAAAGCCTGTTTGCAACTGAACCACGTTTGTGGCCAACAGAATTGCCAAGATCACCCCGGCTACACCAATCGACTGCTGGGCACACGTTCGATCCGAACAGAACTCTGCCGATTTAGCTAGTCGAGTCGTGTCCCTACACAAGTTAGCAAATATTAAACTTTGGTGGCATGGACCTGAGTGACTGCAAGGGCTACAAGAGCTATGGCCATAGCAAAGCGATGTGAATCCGAACACAGAGAGGAGATTCTTTAACGGTTTTCGAATCTGGCAGAGAGAGTGCTGATCTCCATTGGGCAGCGTAGCGCATATGGCCAAGAGCAAAAGTACTTGGTAGAGAAACGGCCCTTCCAGTGGCATCTCCAATCCTGAACATGTGTCCGTTTATTGGCCAAGACGGCCTTCTAAGGGCGTGTAGTCGCATCACTGCATCTAGAGCCCTGCAGTATAAAGAGCGCCATCCAATAATCCTGCCTTACGACTGTAGGCTGGCACACCTTCTCATCCAATTGACTCACCAGATTACACTCCACGGCGGCAGTCAATTAATTGTCAAGAATCAAGAATCTGGTGAAGGCTGTGGTGCATCCGTGTAAGGTTTGCACGATTTACTAGAAGAAACTGCAAACACAGCTGATGGGCGATCTTCCGAGAGACAGAGTCTCCTCCAGGGCTTTTACTACCACGGGTGTAGTGTGCAACCAAAGAGTTTGTCGGGGGTTGGCGAGGATCTGAGCTGCTGGGGCACGCTGTAGATTTCCGGCTCTAGCTGGTCGGCTTTGGGGGTGGAGGTCTTGCTCACCCAGATCTCGTTTGACGACTACACATAATTATTAACAAGACAAGAAATAAGCGTGCTGCGACAAAATAATTGCTAGAAGTAAATCGGAAGAACGATAAACAAAATTCACACTGGGAAGGAAACAGAAAAGCGGAAGTAGAGAAAACAGAAAAGAAGACAGAGAGAAAATCAATACATTGCAGAGACACAGATGTTATTGCGCTCGCATTATGCCCAACCAACCTAAGATCACCTGCCGCAAGAGCATGGCTCTGGTGACCCCTTTGTGAACCCTACGACCGTGGAGTCATCCTGCGAGTCGGTAAATTAAAATTTTTTTAAGCTTCCATAATTTTAGAAAATTAAAACAGGTTTAATAAAATAAATTTAAAACTTAAAGCTAACAAAGAAGGTAAATAAAAGCTAAAATTAAAATGTAGAATATAAAATATGTGCATGTGTGTGTTTAAAAATTGCTAAATTTAAAAGAAATATTTTTTCTTATCTTAAAAGTTTAAATTAAATCAAAATTGTATGCTTAATTGTTTTACTTCGTGTTTTTTGTTTTTAAATTAAAATAACTTGACTTCATGTTTTGTTTAAAAATTAGGATATATAACTTCATGTCTTTTGGTTTGTATTTTTAGTTTCAGTAGTTGCAATAGTTAAGTAGTTTTTCCTTCAGTGTATTTTAAATTAAATTATTTTTTAAATTGTTTTGTTTTAAATATTTTTGGCATTTGTAATTTTCATTCGAATCAATAACCTTTTCAAACTCACTCAAGATATCCTTCGGCGAAGATCGATCTCCCTCGACGGCTTGCTGAAAAGGGGGGTTAAAGTTCGACTGGCCAGTTCACCCTATTTTACATTCACTATTATCTTCGCTATGCAACAAGAGAACTCCATTTTTAATTGTAATGGATTGGGAAGGTATATACATTTTAAATAAACGTGTGTAAAATTACGTTAAGCATAAAACTAAATTAATTATACATTAAATTAAATGGTTTGCAATTCAGCATAAATTCATATCATTTTTGGCTTCATTAAAGGCTAGTCGCAATCTGAGTTATTTATATGTCGAGCATACAATTTTTCACAAATTCAAAATGGGCCGAAAATTTTACCGAGTTTCTTGGCGCCAATTTGTCGGACAATAATTCAGAAGAAGAAATTAGCCAAAATGGGCTTATGGGGTAGAAACCCATTTAATATATTTTTCCCACTTGCACTAATATATGCTACGGAGGTTAGGTTCACAGAGGGCGACTGAATGTTAACCTGCACGGTCAAAGTCACTAGGGGTCATTTTCCCCGATTACGTAACAAAATTTCACAAAAAAAAAAATCATTCCTCTCTAACGAGAACGGGATTGCCAACACTAGAAAAGCTTTTTTAGACCTCGCGTAAAATGTAGCGTCCTTTTAGGCCAGCTTTATTCTTAGGGTCTTCAGTCGCCACTACAAAGGCCCCCCGGTAACATCTGGCTAGGGTATACGTAGTACTGGTACCCTAGACTGATGCCGACTGAAGCCAGCTCATTGGCGAATATCTTTCGCATGATATGTGCCTACGGGTTTTCCTTGTAAGTCTTCTAACTCGTAGTAGACGCTTCCTAATTTCTTCCGAACTCTTGCTTTCACGAAAGAAGTTCAATTTTGCATTATATCCGGGGCTTTTACCACCACGGGCATTGATTATGCCGGCCCTTTCGAGATCAAAAACTATAGAGGCAGAGCATGTCTCATTACAAAGGGAAGCCAAGGTGAAAAGTTTCAAAACTCCTTTCTACAAGTCGACGGCTACCCGCAAGTAGATATTCGAGGAACTTGCGACGCTTCTTGCAAAGATTGAAGCTTGCCTCAATTCTCCAGCCCTCTCCCCAATGTCCGAAGATCCATCCATATTTGCTGGCCCATTTGAAGGCCCAACATCAGCAGTTTAGTGCACGGTGGAAAGAGGAGTATCTCAAAGAGCTCCACAAAACCAACAAATCACCAAATCGACGATACGGTAGTCGTCAAGGAGGATAACCTGCCAGCGAACAAATGGCGGCTCGGTAGAATCGTTTTGGTTTTTCCGGGCGCCGACGGCTGACTTCGAGTGGTGGAAATCAGTACGGCAAGCGGAACAATAAAACACCCCGTCCACAAGGTCATTCTTCTCCCTGTGGAAAATAAGGGCTCTGCTATTTCCAGCGATAAAGATATTTTTTTGCCTCCAAGGATCAAAGCACAGTCGAATCCTACTGAAAAAAAGTTTGCTTTCTCTTTCCTCGCAAAACAATTCGACATAAGGTGCCGCGTCCTGGAGCCGCCGAAGCTTTGGACAGCAGACGTTCCCGAGGAACTTAGTCCTACCGCTGCCAGGTCTGCCGGGGAATCCATCCTCTTCGGAAATGCAAGAGGTTCCTAAAACTGAGCGCTGAAAAGCTCCTTTGAGCAGTTCTTATCCTTAAGTACTGTTCGAACTGCCTCGCCCACCAACATTCGGAGGGAACGGATCGCATCACCGATGGCTGCAGGAAGTGTGGCGGGAACCACCACATGCTGCTACTCATTCATCAGGAGCGGCAATGTCATAGATCATCTCCACCTGCATTGTCTCACCCCCATTCTGGATGCACGGCGCGCCAGATTGCTCCGCTTCGTAAGACGGAGCCGTGTCCTTCCGCCATAACCGTCTGCAGGTCTCCGTAGCCAGCACCAGCCGCCATCAAGTCAACCCGCCTGCGGCCTCCACTCCGTCATCGTCTGTTGCAGCGTTGCTGCACCTGAAGGTCGTCAACATACTCCCGACGGCCTGCGTCGTATTGGATACCGGGACGACGACTTCTGAGATGGGGGCCATTATTGACCAATGCATCGCGGCCAGCAGCATTGATCGGTCGCTGGTGACAGTGGAGGCAGAAGACGACGAGGTCTGCTCGGCGGCCTTCCGGTCCTAGATGGGTAGCTTCTGCTTCGAAGTGATTCTGAAGAGAATGTTCGCTCCATAAGGGTGCTTAGTTTCGAGCGGCAGTGTTGGAGCTAGTGCTTTCGCACGACCTTTTGTTATTTTTAATATATACCTTTTCGCCTACCTCAAAAATTCAGTTTTGTCTGGTTGGGTTGCACCTATTTAGATTAGCCTGCTGCACCTTTGTGCATGTTTTGCACTTTGTTTCATTGGCGAGCTTAGACAATTTTGGAAAATAGTAATCCTGAAGGATCTGTTTCACAGCTTCCTGAATCGCCCTTTGGGCGCGTTTGTGTTCGCACGTAATTATTTCTATAATATGATATAATTCACGAATTTTGTGCAGTACCTGAACCTGGTTGTGGGAAATTCTATTACCACAGCATTCTGGATGCATGCGTAAGTGGGTAGGCCACGGCCAAATGGATATGTAGCTTTTGCTCCCGAAAACTATAAAATCTCGCTTTAGAGGCTGTTCTGCTTGTATTGCATTTATATTTTGTTTTCCTTACCAAGTTTGTTGAAATCTTTAGCATTGTGCTCTTCGTTAATTTTCGCGGCAGTATTTCGTTCACATACAGCGAAAGCGTGCGGTTGATAATCCGTAAACACTCGGATCCCTTTGGTTTCATGTAGATAGTTGTGTTTCTTTCCTTTGGCCCAAACAATGGCTAACAATTATCTGTCATGTGTAGCGTAGTTTAGCTCGCGGTGGTGAAGTCGAAAGGAAGTTTATAGTCTGGATAGGTTAGTATTACATCTTCTAATGATAAAATGTCTCGCAGGTGCTCAAACGCTCTACGTTGGGATTCATGAATTCGATAGAAACCTTCTTCGACATGTGTTTACTGACAGTGCCATTCTCTCCCTTAACAATAAAGGTAAGTGGCATAACTATGGCCGCGAAGTCTTTAACAAAACTTCTGTAGTTACTGGCCAATCCTAGAAAAGACCTGAGGCTGAACAAGCTTTTTGGTTCAGTGTATTCCTGAATGGTATTCTCCGTCCTAGGAGAAAATTTTTACTTCGTCTGCATAGACTTAACCAGTTTTTCCAATCTGTCCGCTCAGCACATCATCAACCCTTTGAAAGACGCTTTCTGCAATTTTCAGTCCAAAGGGTAGACGAAAAAATTCACACTTTCCTCCGTTTACGGAGAAAACTGTCTTTTCGCGGTCCTTTTCGGCCAGATAAATCTAGTGGTGGTAGCTTGTTCGACATTATAAACACGCTGGCCCGTTTTTCTCTCTGAAGAGTTTGGCCTTTTTGGTGCCTGTGCATTTGAAGACTGTTTTTCCCTGCCTTTAATTGGCAGACTCCCTGAATTTAAAAGATGATGGATCTACGTTCAGAGCGTCTGGGGTTTGATTTGGTTTGGTTTGGTTTGTTTTGATCTACCCAATTGTTTTGTTTGCGCCAAGAATAGTATCTATTATTTTTATTTGGATTTTTTCCGGGCCGCGGTCGGCACCAAAATGTTTTGCTTGTCCCTCGGGCACATGGGTTTGGCCCTTGTGGAAATCAGTATTTTCATTGCTCAGCTCGACAGCTTTGGCATATGTGGCCGCGAACATACTTCGTTCAATGCTGGCCTCTGCTTCCCTAGTTAACGCCAGTGCTGCTGACAGATCTTTGAGCTGTGCTGGACTCGAAATAAATACATGTAATACATTGAGGCCCTTTCAGTGTAATGTATCATGACGATCTTGTAAGCAACGAGGGTCAATTTTGGTTCAACCTCATCGTAATACTGCATAAGACTCTGGTCCCCTTGTCGTAACGGCTCAAGTCCCTTCCGTAACAGGTCCAAGGATTTTATATCTGCGTAGGATCAGTCTAATCTAGAAACTAGCAGCGCTCTCGCTGGTCCCTTAATTATATTTCCTTTAATGGTATCGGCTTGGAATTGCGCGGCCCTGCTCAGATATGGCTCAAATAATTCGTAGGTAGCGGTGGAATATTGCCTCCATGCCACGTATTCGTCCTGAATGTAAAAATTGACTTTTCTGCGTGTAACGGTATATCGCATTGTCTTGCATCCGATTTCACACCTACCCTGTGAAAAGGTTAAATTTCTGGGGGCTTTATTGTTTCGCCGGAATCGTTCAAATTCTTTTGTCCTCACTGGTCGTTGATGTTTATATTAAAAATGTACATGTGTACTTAGTCTAAAATATATTTACAAAGATTTTAAAGAAGTATAGATGTAATTATAAAATTGTAGGGGAGGATAGGTCGCTGGGGTGTAATCTCTTTAAACGTCTTAGAGATTGCGGGTCGGCAAGCCTGCTAGCCAGAGGCTTATGGTGGTGTATTAGTCTGTTCGAGTAGTTGTTTTTGTTTGGGGGGCGATCCTGCCCGCAAAGAATCCTTAGAGTGGTGCCAAATGTGGCCCACGTCGCAATCGAAAATGTAGCCCTTCAGGTTAGAAAGTAAATAAGAACCGGGGCGTCGGGGTGTATCTGGCACGTCAGCTTTATTTCGCTGCATACATGAGACTAAATCTAAACTTAGAACCGATCTCCCGGTCGCTTTGCCTCGTTAAAGCGGGAGCGGGAGATCGTCGGTACTCGGGGTACGAGAGCAAGCCGGGGACCGAAAGCTCGCTCCTGAGCAGAGGCGGCACAATGGGCCCCTCACGTAAAGATCCTGCCCCCCCTTGCAATCACTCGGATTGCTAAATGGTCGTTGTCGCGGTCATCAGGGTATCCTGGCGAGCGGCGGAAAATATGCCGTGGAGTGGCTGCGGAATGCCGGGGAGTGGCGAATAGTCCAGGAGAGACGTCGACGTCCGAAGCGGATGAAGTTCAGGGGCAGACTCAGCATTGGTTGGACTGGACCTCTCGTACGTCTGCCCCCGAAACATTTGCGTGGTGCGAAGCGAAGGCATCTTCTGGAAAACATATATCAGTTAGAAGAGTGGTCAGTAAACAACGCGAGTTTGGAGCACGGTGTGATCCGATGCTGCGATCGGGGTGCTGGAACTGGACTTCCAGGCATATGGAGGAGCGTATGGTGATTTTGATTGCACGTCTTGCATCGGTCACCACTACGGCACTTGCCTTGGGAATGTTCGTGTGCCAAACAGTTGGAACAGTAACGGTTGATGGACACCGTACTGAGCCTCTTCTCAGCACTAAGCATGAGGAACTTTCGGCATCTTCGAAGCGGATGGATTCCGCTACAGACTCGGCAGCGGTAGGAGTGAGTGCCTGTGGTACGCCTGCTTTTGATGCCATCGTATGGAACCCAGTAATTGGCGGAATCGGGAGAAGTTACAACTCGAGCAGAGAACGACGAGATTCTTGGGATCGATGTGGTTACTAGGTTCGAAGGTTCAAGAGTAATCGGAACGGTGGAGGAACCGTTGCTGGGATGCAGCAAGGTGCGATGCCGTCTGCGGCACGTAAGGCAGGAGTGGGAACTTGGGCAATCCCGCCGCTGGTGACCTTGTGCCAAGCAATTCAAGCAGAGTTGTTTTCTTCGGACGATATTTGATCGCTGGAATACGGTCATTTCGAGAAAACGGAGACATTTACGCAGGGGGTGGTTTTTCCCGGAACACAGGTCACACCTTCTGGGTGCTGGAATCACCCTGAAATCGGAAGAATGAAGGCGGGGCTGTGGGGTGCTCTTAGTAACCTACCTCGGCTGGAAATGCCCTGAACTGGCAGGCGTAACGTCGTCGATGGCCTCCAGCGTACGATGGCGTTCGGTCAGAAATGCGTCTAGCTCTTTCCAAGTTGGAATGTCGGTCTTATTATGGAGAGATTGCTCCCACAGAGAAAGCGTTACTTTTGGAAGCTTGGATAAAATCATATAAACGAGAAGGGAGTCCCAACCCTCAACTTGAATAGAGGACATCTCTAAGGCGGTGAGGCAATTTTGGATGTTGCCTTGTAGTTCTTTCAGCGCGTCTCCGGACTCTAAGGAGATAGCCTGGATGTTGAAAAGGATTTTCAACTGGCTATTGACCAACAACCGCCGACTCTCGAAGCGGTCGGTGAGGCTTCGCCAAGCTGAGACGAACCCTTCATTTGTGAGCGGGGCTTTGGAAGCAATGGTGTGCGCATCGCCAGTTGGTTTGGATAGTAGGTGGAACAGTTTCTCCACCGGGGTGAGACGCGAGTTGTGAATATATACCGCAGTGAAAAGGTCTCTGAACGTGGGCCACCGAAGATAGTCAGTGTCCACCGGTGGCAGAGAACATCCCTCGGAAGGGGGTGATGGCAAGCTGTCGGAAGTCTGAGTGGACTGGGAGGCGCCCTTCTCTGCTGTTTCTTGAAGTTGGGCAACACATCTTGAATAGACGGAGTAACAATCGTTG
>JAWNOB010000051.1:0-93040 GCA_035046265.1 Drosophila bunnanda | reverse complement strand
AACTCGCGTTGTACTGACCACTCTTCTAACTGATATATGTTTTCCAGAAGATGCCTTCGCTTCGCACCACGCAAAAGATTCGGGGGCAGACGTACGAGAGGTCCAGTCCAACCAATGCCGAGTCTGCCCCTGAACTTCATCCGCTTCGGACGTCAACGTCTCTCCAGGACTATTCGCCACTCCCCGGCATTCCTCAGCCACTCCACGGCATTTTTTCCGCCGCTCGCCAGGATACACTGATGACCGCGACAACGACCATTTAGCAATCCGAGTGATTGCAAGGGGGGCAAGATGTTTACGTGAGGGGCCCACGGTGCCGCCTCGGTTCAGGAGCGAGCTTTCTGTCCCCCGCCTTGCGCTCACACTCCGAGCACCACCGATCTCCCGCTCTCCCTCTCTGTCCCCCGCCTTGCGCTCACACTCCGAGCACCACCGATCTCCCGCTCTCGCTTTCTGTCCCCCGCCTTGCGCTCACACTCCGAGTACCACCGATCTCCCGCTCTCGCTTTAACGAGGCAAAGCGACCGGGAGCTCGGCTTTATGTTAAGTTAGTCTTATGTATGCAGCAGAATAAAACTGACGCTACCCCACGACGCCCCCGCTATATTTTTATTTCGAACCCCGACGGGTTATTGCATCGTTTTGCGACGTGGGACACATATGGGCCACTCTCAGGATTCACCTGGCAGGATTCGCCCCCAACATTTTGGGGGCGCCCGTCTCGCCTCCTTCTACGAGCGTGCCGGTCGCGTCAAGTGCTTGGGTAACCCCGAACTTGAGGGATCCGTCTCCATTGTCGGCGCTGTGTCGCCTCCTGGTGGTGACTTCTCCGATCCCGTGACCTCCGCCACCCTGGGTATCGTCCAGGTGTACTGGGGTCTGGACAAGAAGCTGGCCCAGCGCAAGCACTTCCCCTCGATCAACTGGCTGATTTCGTACTCGAAGTACATGCGCGCCCTGGATGACTTCTATGACAAGAACTTCCCCGAGTTTGTGCCCCTCCGTACCAAGGTCAAGGAGATCCTGCAGGAGGAGGAGGATCTGTCTGAGATCGTGCAGCTGGTCGGCAAGGCCTCTCTGGCCGAGACCGACAAGATCACACTTGAGGTGGCCAAGCTGCTGAAGGACGACTTCCTGCAGCAGAACTCCTACTCGTCGTACGATCGTTTCTGTCCCTTCTACAAGACCGTCGGCATGCTGAAGAACATCATCGACTTCTACGACCTGGCTCGCCACTCGTGGAGTCGACGGCTCAGTCTGAGAACAAGATCACCTGGAACGTGGTCCGTGAGGCTATGGGCAACATTATGTACCAGCTGTCGTCCATGAAGTTCAAGGACCCTGTTAAAGATGGCGAGGCCAAGATCAAGGCCGATTTCGAGCAGCTGCACGAGGACCTGCAGCAGGCCTTCAGGAATCTGGAGGACTAGAGCGACCGACCGTGTTGGTGGCCCTACTTTTACACTCTAATCTTATATTTGTTATATAGTTAACTTTTAAAAAATGAAAGCAGTCGAAAAACCAATCCCGAAAAAGCCTCCTAATCAGAAATTGCGAAGAAGAAAACAACATCAACGGCGCTGCTGCATACGATGAAGAAAAAAACAAAAGTCCAACAGTCCACAGCTCCTTGGAGCCAAAAGCAAGAGATGTAAACATTCCGGCCTGCGGTTGATACTTCCCTTAGCCACGCCTCCACCAGCCTTCGTCGCCCCTCCAGCAAGGGCTCAGCTCCGCCAGGGCAACCACAACAACAACCAGAGCCACAACTTATGAACGTCCTTTTACGTACTTCCATTTACAACAACAACAACAAAAGACACAACCGTACTTGGACACATACACACACACACACACGCACACATACATAAAAAAAGACACAAATACAAATGCATGCATAAATAGTATTATTGTTTAATGAATGGAAATTCTTGTTTATTTGTGAAAAAGTCATGTTTTCTCCCTGTTTGTTTGTTAAATTTATGTAAATATTTAAAGTATGAAAATATTAAATGTACGAATAATAAAGTACAACAACAAATAAAAAAAAAAAAAAAAAAAAAACAAAATGTTGGGGGCGAAGCCTGCCAGGTGAATCCTGAGAGTGGCCCATATGTGTCCCACGTCGCAAAACGATGCAATAACCCGTCGGGGTTCGAAATAAAAATATAGCGGGGGCGTCGTGGGGTAGCGTCAGCTTTATTCTGCTGCATACATAAGACTAACTTAACATAAAGCCGAGCTTCCGGTCGCTTTGCCTCGTTAAAGCGAGAGCGGGAGATCGGTGGTGCTCGGAGTGTGAGCGCAAGGCGGGGGACAGAAAGCGAGAGCGGGAGATCGATGGTGCTCGGAGTGTGAGCGCAAGGCGGGGGACAGAGAGCTCGCTCCTGAACCGAGGCGGCACCGTGGGCCCCTCACGTAAACACTATGTATTGCAATATTATGTGTTTTAATGTACATATCATCTGTAGTTTTAGCTAGTAGGAGAATGAGTTCATGTTTACATTTTAATACAACTTTCTTATAGTCTTCTGCGAATTCCATCAGCATTTTAAATAGTACTGAAACGATGAAATGACAACCAGACTTAATATCATCTCCTCCATTCCATCCATGCAAAATATATGCCATGGAATTATTTTTAAGCAGTCCATGAACTCCGTTTGTAGTAGTTGCTCCTGTATTTTTATCAATAATTCTGGTAAGAGTGCCTTCAAAGTGGAGAAAACTTTCACTTGACGTGACGTGACGCGAACTTCATCATTTCTTTTAAAGTTTTGTTGATTTGGATGATACGTATGAAATTCTTTTTTAATAATGCTGTCGTCACTGATAGGTTTTTCTTGAACTTGGAACATTTCATTCATTTGAATAGTAATTTAAAAACTTTACTTAATATTAAAGCCAAGTGATTTTAAAATCAATTTATTTTTTAATGATAGTGCAGGTCGTTGGTTTGAAGCTCCTTGAGATGGTGATGTTTCCACTTCAGCTTTTGATTTGTTAATGTCGATAAGGGGGCGAAGGACTTGCTTTTTATTGTATATTATCATTCTGTTGGTCGTAGGTGTAGACGAATGGATACAGTTTCTCCACGCAAATCAACTAAATCTCCGTTCTGATCAGTTATTCGTACTTCTAGTGTGCTTATTTCTCTGCAGTTCACAGGTAAATAAATTAAATTCCGTGGTGTAATGTTCATTTTATAACCAGGGGCCACATTGATTCCAAATTCATGAAGCATATGATTTGGTCTATTCCCTACAGTAGTATGAAAAACTCAGAAGCGGGACAGCTTTGATCTTTAATCGTTAATTAGGGTCATTAATTAGATTAAATTAGGGTTAAGTGACACCTGTCAATCCCTAAAAGGGTAGGGTAATAAAAATGGATTAGGGTCACTAATTGAATGGTGTGAGGACACGTGAGAAAACGTGTGTAGATGCGCTACCGCCGCGAGGACGCAGTCGATACGGCTACGAGTGCGAATGCGACGGAGCGATATCGAAACGTGTTCGATCCAGGCTCAATCATCTTCCCACGATCAAATCACAAGCCAAAAAAAAAATCATGTCCATTCAAAAAAGAGATGGAGGGATGGAGGGGGAAAAGGTCACATGTCACATGTGCACTCATGCCCGTTCAAGAAGCCTGTACACACCTGCGATCACACAATGCATTGAAGAGGGAGGGAAGAAAGGGTCACCGTCAGCCGAGATTTTCATTTATGATAAAAAAAGGGGTCACTTGTGTGCAACCCCCTTCTAAAATGGAATAGAGGTTGAATAAGTAATAAGCTGCATTCAATCCATCCCAAAAAGGGTATGAGGTGTTTCATGAGTGCACAAGGGTCCCAAGGGACCCAAGGGTCTGATCCCTGAGGAATAAAAGTAGATCCTCCTTCCTTATATAACCCTAATGATATGTAAATGTATTCAAGAATGATTTCCCACACATAAAATGATCCCCTTCTTCTAAACGTAAGAACATCTCTTGGTAAATCATGTACACAATTTCGATGCTTCCCTGACCCTAGTCTAACATATGGGATGGGTGTTGTGTATAAAGGATGAACCATATTGTCACCACCCAAGATAAAACAACCTGTTTCCAATGCGGTCAAGTTGTTGTTGTTGCAAACTCATGTGAAAGAGTCTATAGGACCTAAACGCAGTGTCCTAGAAACTTAGGTTTCACATATAGTTTGTATTCCAAACGTTTCAAACACGACGGTCTTCGCGTTCATTTTATTTAAAATTTTTTTGTGAAAAGTTTTACAAAAATTTAAACATTTTAAAACAAAAAATATAAACATTTACAAATTATAAACATAAAGTTTTTACTAAACATTAAAAAAACAAACAAAGTGAAATCCAAAAACATCCAACGAAAACAAAAAAATAACAACATATCAACAAGTGTACGTGAAACATTTACAAAATAAAAAATTTAAACATTTTAAAACAAAAAATATAAACATTTACAAAAAATTATAAACAAAAAATAAAAAAACATTAAAAAAAAACAAACAAACAAAGTGAAAGCCAAAACAAATTAATCAACGAAAACAAGAAAATAATATCAACATCGTCACCACCATCGAATCCAACAAAAGCAACATAATGAATTCCTCCAACGCCAACAACACCAACAACGCCATCACCTCCAACAGTGGAATTCACTGCAAATATTGTAAGATTGATTTACCTAGGGGTGTGGAATGGAAAAATCATATCCGCACAGAAGCCCATAAATTGTTTGCCACACAACATGTGAATGGTTGCGTGAAGCAAATTCTGGATGGATTCAAGGGACGAATCCTCCAGTACATGTATGTGAATGAGGGAGCTGCAGTCAGAAACCCTGCTGAATTCCTTAATGAAGCGGGTCTTGCATTACTCCCTCATATGGAAAGAGTACTGAACTCACATCATTGCTCAAAAGTCAATTTTGAGATCTTTGGAGAGTACATGCTTGTGAAAGAGCATGATACACGTGTGGAGACAAAGTCATTTCAGAGCAAAATGACATTCATTACGTCAGCATCCAATTTAATTGCATATTTCAATTTCCATAAAGAGGAACTTGAAGTAAAAATGAGCGAGTTCCAAGAAAGGGATAGCGGATGGACTCTAACTCGCATCCTCAGAGTGGAAATGAACTTATTTAAATGTGATCCATTGAAAGGATCTGGATATTTCAAGTTGCCTGCAATTCTTGAGAAAAAAAATGCAGTTATAAATGTCCAAAACAATGACGAGTATTGTTTTAAGTGGGCAATTCTTTCGAGCTTTTCTAAAAATGAAAAGCCGCAGCGATGCTCAACATACAGGGTGGATATAAAATCACCTGTAATTTATGTTCAAGGAAACATAATGTTGGATTTCACCGGCCTAAATTTCCCAGTGAAAGTAAAAGAAGTGAAAAACTTCACAGCTCAAAATCCACACATTAGTTTAAATGTGTTTGGATTTGATGAGGAAAAAAATAAAGTGATTGGACCACTTTATTCGGATGGAGTGGAAAAGTCTATCCACATTAACTTATTGTTTTTGGATGGACCAACGGCTAACGTTCCTGGACATTACGTTTACATTAGAAATATGTCAAGGTAAGTACAAAGAAAACACAAAAAAAATAAAAATAAAAATAAATAAATAAATAAATAAAAATATATAAATATAAATTAAATACTAATTAAAATTATAAAATTACTTTTTTAGATTAGTGTCTTCGCAATTGGGAAAACGGCAGATGCAACGATTCTTCTGCAGCAAATGCTTGAGTTATTCAACGAATAACGAGAGAGCAGAAAAACATTCGGAAATATGTAGCAGTGTGGTCACCGAAGCACCACATCCCAATGCGACAGAGCTGGAGTACACCAATTTCAATCGCCAGCTGGAGGTGCCCTTCATTGTGTATGCTGATTTTGAATGCATACTAGAGCCGATGTCAGTAGCAGTAAGTGAAAAAACTAGAATAATTAATAAACATGTACCCATATCATTTGCATACTACATAAAGTGTGCATTTGATTCTAGTTTAGATAAGTTAGTTTTAAAGACAGGTGCGAATGTGAGTCGCACTTTCATTGACTCGTTAACGTCCGATTTGTCCGATATATATCAGAATCATATGACTAATATAGTACCATTACACATGACCCAACAGGATATTTCTAAATTCAACGATTCACTTAATTGTCATATTTGCAAGGGTCAACTATTTAATGACAAAGTGCGGGATCACTGTCATTTTACAGGTAGATTTCGAGGTGCAGCTCATAATGAGTGCAACCTCAAATTTAAAATTGGTAATTTCATTCCAGTGTTCTTTCACAATTTTTCAAAATACGATGCTCATTTGTTTGTGAAAGAGCTCGGGGAAACCGAAGGTGAAATTCGTGTAATTCCAACGAACAAGGAATTATATATTGCAATTTCCAAATATATACCTGTAGGAAATAATACATTAGAAATTAGATTTTTAGACTCTTTCCGATTTATGTCCTCTAGTCTAGAGACTCTGGCTAGTAATTTAAATGATGAACATTTAAATGTTTTAAAGAGTCAATACCCAAACAGAGAAGATTTTTCCCTTCTTCGTAGGAAAGGTGTTTTCCCCTACGAGTATTTTGATTCAACTCAAAAACTTGAAGAATCTTCTCTTCCATCTCGTGAAAACTTTTATAGTCATTTGACAGAAACAGAATGTACTGAGGCTGATTACGCACACGCGTGTAAAGTTTGGAGTCACTTCAAGTGTCAATCACTTAAAGACTACCTTGAACTTTATTTAAAAACTGATGTTTTATTGTTGTCCGATATTTTTGAAAATTTTAGAGTAATTTGTTTAAAAATACATGAGCTTGATCCTGCTCATTATTACACAATTCCTGGTTTGTCTTGGGATGCAATGCTAAAAAGTACGCAAATAACCCTCGAATTGCTCACAGATATTGATATGATTCAGTGTGGAGTTCGAGGGGGTTTAGTACAAAGTAGCCATAGGTATACCAAGGCAAACCACAAATACCTCAAAGACTTTGATTCCACAAAAGAGTCTGAGTTTTTAATGTATGTAGATGCTAATAATTTGTATGGTTGGGCGATGTCTGAGCCCCTACCCTATGGGGAGTTTAAGTGGCTGGAATCAAATGACTTGGAAACGTTTAACGTTAACAACATTAGCGAGGACAGTGAGTTTGGGTATGTTCTAGAGGTTGACTTAGAATATCCATACTCACTTCATGATCTACACAACGATCTTCCCTTTTGTCCAGCCAACAAGCTCCCCACAATAAATTCCAATGTTAAAAAATTAATAGCAGATCTCCATGACAAGGAGAAATATATTATTCATTATAGAACTTTACAACAGTGTATGTTGAATGGATTGAAGCTTAAAAAGATTCACTCCATTATTCAATTTAAACAGAAGCCCTGGTTGAAAATATATATTGATATTAACACAGAGCATAGAACCAGGGCTAAAAATACTTTTGAAAAGGACTTTTTTAAGCTCCTAAACAACTCCATTTATGGAAAATGTTTACAGAATAGCCAGAAGCATGTTGATGTGCGTCTAGTCACTGAATGGGAAGCTCCACCCATTGGCCCACAAGGCGGACGTCCAAGGTTATGCGCGAGGGACTTAATAAGTCGTTCCAATTTTCATAGCGCAACAAAGTTTACTGACAAACTGTATGCCATTCAACTAAAAAAATTACGAAACGTTTGTGATAAACCATTATACTTGGGTTTCGTAATTTTAGAATTATCCAAATGGAAAATGTATGATTTTCATTATTCATATATGAAACCCAAATTTAATGAAGCACTGAAACTGAATTATATGAACACCGATTCATTTATTTATTCAATAAAAACGGAAGATTTGTATTCAGACATTAGGAATGATGTTGAGTATAAATTTGATACCTCTGACTATTCAGATGAATTGGCTAGGAAGTATAATTTTGTGCAGTGTAATAAGAAACGGTTAGGTTTCTTCAGGGATGAGTTGAATGGTAGATCAATGACAGAATTTGTAGGGTTGCGTTCAAAAATGTATGCTTACACATCGGACAGTGTAGGTAATCAGCCTCAGAAGTGTGTTAAAAAAAACAAGGGTATAAAACGTAGTTGTTTACAAAAAATAACATTTGATGGCTATAAAAGTTGTTTGTTTACTGGTCAGCAAGAATCTGATTCTATGCATATTTTTAGATCTAGAGGACATGATATAAGTACAGTAAAAATAACTAAAATTACATTAGACAATAAAGACGATAAACGAATAATATGTGATGATGGAGTTTCAACTCTGGCGATAGGTCATTATTCAACAGTTGAACAAAAAATTGTAGAGGATATGTCAACTTTGGAAGCTCGATCAAGGGTTTGGCAAAGCCAAATTGAGAGCTCTCGAAGCAGTAATATTACAGCTAACCTAAAAAGAAAGTTAAAAGACAATGAAAGTGCGATTCACAAAAAAATGGTAAACCTTATAGAACATTTTAGTTCAGATTACTATTTAAAGAAACTAAAAAACTGATTAAAAATTATAAATAAAAATAAAAAAATATGTAAATAAAACAATTGCTTTAAGCTTGTATTTTAATTTATTTTTTATTGTTTAAATGTTTAAATCTAAGTTACTAAATTAGAAAATAAAGTCTAATGTATATAATACTAAAGACAAAATTGTTAAAAATACTTAAAATAAAAAAAAAAATAATAAAAAAAACAAAAAAAAAAAATATTTCTCCATGTGTTTCAATTATTACAAAATTTCAGATTGTTCAATCCAACTGTCATCAGTTTTTGGAAAATTTTGCCAACGAACCAGAACTTTATCACCTTTTCTTTTCAGCACCTTCTCAACTAGGTATTCATTAGGAAAACGGGTTTTTTTTCAGTTCTTCTTTATAAAATCCACCCTTAATAGGAATACCCTTTAAATCTTCAAGTAAGTATGTTGTGGGATAAGTATTTTGTATTTTTACAATTCTAAAGATTTCTGTGCTCCAATTTGGAGTATATGACTTTTCAAATACCCCTTTATATTTACTAATTCTCACATTTTCACCCATTTTAAGTTTGCTACCTGTAAATTTTTTTATGTTATTGTATACTGTTTCCAAGATATGTTTCTCATTCCCAGTGTTTACATTAATAGGAGCCATTTTTATTGTTCTATGTGTTTTATTGTTGTAAACAGAAATTAGTCGTTTATACATATCAATCCACTTATAAGTTCCATTAAAACTAAATTCTCTCCACATGAGTTCTTTTAATGTCCTGTTAAATCGTTCAACAATGGAAGCTTTTAGGGTGCTAAAGGTTGAATAATGATTAATTTTATATCTATTCATTAATGTATTAAACTGAGAGTTAAAGAACTCTTTTCCATCATCTGTTTGAAGATTCTTAGGTACTCTACCACCTGCCTTGAATACTTTTTCCATTGCCTCAGTTACTTCTTTTGCTTTTTTTGATTTAATTGCTTCACCCCAAGCAAATTTAGAAAATGTATCAATAACTGTTAGCAGGTACCGATATCCATTATTTGATGAAGCATACTTCCCCATTTCTACCACGTCAACTTGAAATAAATGATCAATACCCTTTGTAATGACTTTACGACGTAAAAAATGTTTACGCGATGGAGCGTGTAATTCATTAATAATACCCCGCCTACTCATATTTAAGTACAAACTAAAATTAAAACTAAAATTACATTAAATGACTTATATTATAATACACTATATTCGAAAGAAAAATGAGTTATTTAGAAAATCTAATTTTTTCAATCATGCTTGAATTAACTCCTTCAAGTCTATCCAATCTGTCTTGAATATCTGCAGTTGCAACATCAGGTATTGTTAGAATGAATTCTTTTTGATGAGAAATAATTGATTCCCTTAGGCTCTTTATTGAGTTGTCAACATTTCCTTGTCAGCTACAGTTTCATTTTGAGGACCACCTTTTTTATGTATATTAAAGTTGCCTTCTGTATCAGTATCAATCGCCTCAAGACCGTCAAAACTTTGACCAGTTTCTTCTTCTTGATATTTTGAAATCAATGATGTTAGAGAAAATCTTAGCTCGTGTATAGCCTGATCAACATACTCCTTGATAACTATATCACCATTCTCTTTTGGAAAACCACCATTTTTAATACGTCTTCTTTGAATATTAAAGTTGCCATCCGTATCTAGATAGAGTCCTGGTCCTGTTTTCTCGTATCGTTTTAACTGAGTAGCGCTCTGCTTTTCATGTATATAGCGTCCGAACTTGTCAACGGACATGATGATTATAACCTCGTTTCTCCATAAATGATGAAATATATATAGTATATTAATGAATTATTTGAGCCTCTCTTAATTCTTCAATTATAGACGTTATTTCATTTGTGTGACTTGTATTTCCTGCAGATTGTGATGCCATTAATAGTTGTAATCGCTCAACCAATTCATTGGGATCATCCCAATATACATAATTTGGCTTATTCATATCAAGTCTCATGAATCCAGTCCCAGTTATCATTGATTTATTAGATTTTGGTGTAGATTCGGCAATAGGTGATTTAGTTAAAAGAGGCTTAATAATTTCCGAATACTTCAAAGCCCTTGTTCCTTTCACCTGTCCATTTGTAAGAAAGTTCCTTCGATAGACATTCGTTTTAATTAAAATTTGTCTATAAATTTCCAATTCATTTGCATTATAATTTTGTGGAAGATGATGAAATATTAAAGAATATAATCCATTTGTAAGTTGCCAGTTTTCTCCATCATCAAATTTAATTGTATTGTTTGAAACAATTATATGACTACTCCCAAGCATTAATTGACCATTTTCATTTTTTCTAGGACCATATGTCTTATCCAAAACACGTTCTCTTGCCAGTTCACTAATGTTGAAATTTTTTATACTCTCCTCCTCAGGTTTCGATGAATGTTCAATTATCGAAGGGGTTGTGTGAAGAGGGAGTTTACTTGTTGCCACAGGTGATGAAATAGGAGAGACAGGGTCCTCTTCCTCCTCCTCTATAGCTGGTTGAGAATAGAATTGATCATCATCATCATCATCAACATCAACTTCATCATTAATATTCATCGCCCAATCATATGATTTGACTTCATTATCATTATATTTAGGGCTTGAGTTTAGTTTATTTGTATCATAAAATAAAAGTTTCCTCTTCTTATTCATATGAAGAGTGTCAAAGTCTGATGATGTATTTTTTTCATTAGTTTTTATTTCACTCTTTGTATTTCTATAATCCTTGGGTAACAAATGATGTAATTTTTTATTATCATTAATAAGTTCATGTAATGGCTCTGTTATAGGTTTAAATGTTTCTTCAAGTCCCATAATATTTTGGTTTTGATGTAGTTTTAATTCAGAGAATTTTTTTTTAGAGCATTTCTACTTTTTGTCAATTGACTTAAAATATTTTCATTCATTGTGATAAATTTGAGAGTGATGTATAGTTATTAAGTGAAATGATATTACTCCTTTGCATGTGAAAAATGTACTGAAAAATAAACCTTGATGCAATTAAATATATATATATATATATATATATATATATATATATATATATAATCGAAATCATAAAGGATATCTAATTATAGAATCAGACCTGGTAGCTGATCAGTTAAACAGCTCTGATAGCTGATCAGTTAAACAGACCTGATAACCTGACCAGTTAAACAGACCTGATCAGGTGATTAGACCTGCTGGTCAACCAGTTAAATATATATATATATATATATATATATATATATTCATTCTGAAAAATTAAAATACTAAAAGAAACAATTTTTCCTTTTCCCAATTCCCAAAATTAAAAAATGTTTAAATTTTATTTTTTATTATATTTATTTTTTCATTTTATTAATAAGCTGAAAGCAAATTCCCCATTTCCCATTGCCGATTAAAAAAATTTTTATATTTAATTTTAAAATATTTATTTATTTAATTTTTTGTTTCTTATTTTTTTACATTTTTAATTGGAAATCCAAATTTCCATCTTCTAATTTTATTAAATAATACCTTTTGACTGAAAAGAAATCTAGGATACAATCCTCTCAGGGAGGTAAACATAATGTTGATCTAGCTCCAACCTAACGTTGGAGCCAAATTTACCAGCGGTCCTGCTGGCTGAAAATATTTCAAACCCCGTATTAATCGGGAGTTGATTAATGTTAAGCTTGCCTTTAACTCTACACGAGTTAAAGGCAAGCATTAGAGGATCCTCCTCTATGTCCTTCATTAATGCATCCAAATCCTGTTGGGTCACCTCAGCAGGTAAATTGGATACTGAGTTGGTGCTGGTAGCTGGGTGCTGTTAGCTGGGTGCTGTTAGCTGGGTGCTGTTAGCTGGGTGCTGTTAGCTGGGTGCTGTTAGCTGGGTGCTGTTAGCTGGGTGCTGTTAGCTGGGTGCTGTTAGCTGGGTGCTGTTAGCTGGGTGCTGTTAGCTGGGTGCTGTTAGCTGGGTGCTGTTAGCTGGGTGCTGTTAGCTGGGTGCTGTTAGCTGGGTGCTGTTAGCTGGGTGCTGTTAGCTGGGTGCTGTTAGCTGGTGCTGTTAGCTGGTGCTGGTAGCTGGGTGCTGTTAGCTGGGTGCTGGTAGCTGGTCACTAAATGATATTTTCATCCAGGAACTGACTGAATTTATACCCAAACAAGGAAAGGGTCAGAAGGGTCAGATAAAAAACGTCTCAGGACGTTAAAGCATCATTAGCAGTGAAACGAATGACACTCTAGCAAGAATTTTTGACATAAGTGCCCGCAGTTAACAGTCCCAAATTTTTGGAATCGTCGATAGTTATACCTGATGTTTTTACCCAAATATAAAACTACTTCTATTGGTGGTTGTAAATTTCCAAAACTGTCGAAATAATATGAATCTAATCCTTTCTTAAAATACGCTACCCAATGCGTTCCATTTGATGAAGAGTCTGCTAAATTAATTATTCCACACTCAAGATGATGTGGAAATTTTGGTATCCCGTCTTTCATATAGACTCCTCGAAAGTGTGGAATATTTTTAAAGCCAAACCTCATTAAGTCAAAGTTGGATAATGCCCTGTTGGGTAGCTCATTTAATAGTTTTTTTGAGTATGTTTTTGTTGTTTATTTTTTGAAACTGAAATCCCATATCCTTTCCTATATGGTTGTAAATATAAACCTTCACCCAACGCAACTGATTCCATTTTTCTATTATGTCTCTGGTTTTCCTGCAGCTGTGCTTTCGCCATTCTTGCATTGTTAATTGTCTTTGCAATTGCCGCACTGCCTGAAGCCAAACTTCCTACAGCACTTAGAGCTGTTAAAATTGGAACAAGTGGCAAGAAGCCTCCTATTTTGGGTACATTGATAACCCGTGGGACTATAACATTTTTCCTACATCCCATTGTGTTTGATACTGCTTTGCGTGCTACTTTTATAGCATTCAATATGTCCAGCGGTTTTTTCTTTTTCAATTCTTTCGTCGCTTGCTTGATTATTGATGCAAGCGATTTTTTTACTACCTTCTTTTTCATTTGCTTTGTTCCCATTCCAAACTTTTTCTTAGCCTTGATCATGTTTGTTACAAAATATGCTGCAGCTCTCTCTCCAATACTACTGTCATTAGCTTTTACACGATCCCAAGCCCTATCAATTAAAATAGAGTCCGCTTTATGGCGATCACCCAAGTCCTTACTTTTTGAATACTCTATATCATGGATTCTACACGCTTCGTCTAAACCATTAATTCCACGATCACCTCGGGCTAATCGTTTCTCTAGCTTAGTACCAGGTCCACAAAAATTATAACCAGGTAAATGAGCCTCAAAGGGAAGAGCATTAATTATATTATTTACGAGACCAGTACCCTGTTTGACATTTGTTTTATTACTGTTTATGTTATAAAGATGTTTACCCATTTTATATCAACCTCAATTATCAAAAGATTGTCATTGAATGAAGTACTTATCACAATAACATGCGTTTATTAAGACAAAATAAAAGCATTGTAGTTAGAAATATTGAGGGTGGAGGTCATGGAGAGAATAAACCTCCACGCCACAGTACTTTATTACCAAATACAATTAGAGCATTAATTGTTGGACCATCAAACTGTGGAAAAACGAATGTGATGATAAGCCTTATCGAAAGTCCAAATGGTCTCAAATTTGAAAATATTTATGTATTTTCAAAGAGCTTGTATCAACCGAAATATCAGTATTTGGAAAAACTAATTAAACCAATACAAGGGATGGGATACTACACATTTTCAGCGAATGATGAAGTTTTGTCCCCACAGGAAGCTAAAAATAATTCAATTTTAATATTTGATGATGTTGCTTGTGAAAAGCAGGACAATATACGTAACTATTTTTGCATGGGACGTCATAGAAATATTGATTCATTCTACTTATCACAAACCTATACACATATACCGAAACATTTGATTCGGGATAATGCAAATTTTATAATAATGTTTAAGCAAGACGATTTAAACATGCGTCACATATACAAAGATCATGTAAACAGTGACATGGACTATGAGTCTTTTATGAAAATTTCACGAAAGTGTTGGGAGGAAAAATATGGATTTCTACTAATTTCGAAAGATGATGAAATGAATACTGGACGATATCGAAAAGGATTTGATCAATTTATTATACTTTAAAAATATGTAGTTATAATCATATAACTGTTCTAAGATGATGGTTAACAAGACAGTTAAGAATCAAGCTTCATAATGACTACATCGCTGACAATTGCTTTAACAGGAAACACTTCTGTTATTAGTGAAACACAAATTGAATTAAAACGAAATTATGATTGTGCTCTCATTGATTTTTATACATTTAATTCAATACCGAATGTGGATATGAGGAACAATCTATTTCATATTGGGAATAAAGTCATAGAAATACCTGTGGGTTCATATGAGTTTGATGACATCACTAAATATATTTTTAATAAGCTTAAGGAGTATCAACTTCATGACAGCATCAAAATTGAATGTAATAGTAATACATTTCAAGTTCAAGTTGTCACTAAAAATGAAACAGTATATTTTAACCATGAACGATCAATTGGACAACTATTCGGATTTAATAAACGAAAATTAAGACCACATGATAATGAAATTTACAGCTCGGATAATCCTATAAATATTTTAAAAATTAATTCTATTAGATTGGAATGCAATATTATTAGTGGATCATATGTAGGGAATAGACCAAATCATGTGCTTCATGAATTTGGAATCAATGTGCCCCCTGGTTATAAAATGAACATTACACCACGGAATTTAATTTATTTACCTGTGAACTGCAGAGAAATAAGCACACTAGAAGTACGAATAACTGATCAGAACGGAGATTTAGTTGATTTGCGTGGAGAAACTGTTTCCATTCGTCTACACCTACGACCAACAGAATGATAATATACAATAAAAAGCAAGTCCTTCGCCCCCTTATCGACATTAATAAATCAAAAGCTGAAGTGGAAACATCGCCATCTCAAGGAGCTTCAAACCAACGACCTGCACTATCATTAAAAAATAAATTGATTTTAAAATCACTTGGCTTTAATATTAAGTAAAGTTTTTAAATTACTAATCAAATGAATGAAATTTTCCATGTTTAAAAAAAGCCTATCAATGATGACAGCATCATTAAAAAGGAATTTCATACATATCATCCATATCAACAAAACTTTAAAACAAATGATGAAGTTCGCATCACAATACAAAACCAAGATTTATATGTCCTTCCAAGTGAAAGTTTTCTCCACTTTGAAGGCACTCTTACCAGAATTATTGATAAAAATACAGGAGCAACTACTACAAACGGAGTTGATGGACTGCTTAAAAATAATTCCATGGCATATTTTTTGGATGAAATAAGATATGAGTTGAATGGATGTGAGCTGGATAGGACCAGGTTCACTGTTATTACATCAACTCTCAAAAACTTTCTTTCAATCGGACAACAGGAGGGTCATTTATATCGCAATGCTGGATGGAATGGAGGAGATGATGTCAAGTCTGGTGGTCATTTCACCTTTTCAGTACCACTTAAAATGTTAATGGGATTCGCTGAAGACTATAAGAAAGTTGTATTAAATTGTAAACATGAACTCATTCTCCTACTAGCTAAAAATACAGATGATATGTTTATTAAAACAGTTGATGGTAAAACACATAATATTGCAATACATAGTATCAGTTGGAAAGTGCCTCATATTGTTCCAAGCGATAGTGCAAAAATTAAAATGTTCAATGTAGTTAAAAGTGGTAGTCGTCTCCCCCTCTCATTCCGTAGTTGGGATTGTTATATAAACCCAACATTAGTACAGGGAACACATCATGTATGGAATGTCAAGCTGGCTGCAAATAGAGAAAGACCTCGGTTTGCTATTATTGCTTTTACCTTAGATGGTCAACTAATTTCAAACAATTTGAGAAATGCGAAGGTATATCTAAATTCAGATGTTTATCCCTATGAGGATTTAAATATTAAATACAATGAAAATCGTTTCGCTGTCTTGTATGATATGTATGCAAGATTTCAAGAGAGCTACTACAATAGAGAGCCCCACCCACTTCTATCACCGATGGAATTTAAGAGTAAGGCACCTATTGTTGTTATTGATCTCTCCTATCAGAATGAGTCAGTCAAATCGGGACCGATTGATGTTAAAATTTCGACTGAACTAACTGCTCCTAGTGAGATGAATACAAAGGTATATTGCCTTCTCATTCATGATCGTCTAGTTGAATACACTCCATTGACTGGATTAGTGCAACGTATTGTCTAAGACATTGAAAAACATTTCATCATTCAATTTTTGGAATTCGTTTCAAGCAGACGTCCAAGGAATAAAAGTCATCAAACAACAAGTCTAATAAAATTTTTTAATAATATTACAAAATGTTTGCACACAATGGAATAAATAATACATCGAATATTGAAATCATTGTATTAAAAATAAACAATTTTTTGAAAATGTTTAAACAAAAAATTTTCCCTGAACATGTAAAATATCTTGAAGAGTCATTAAGTTATTTCTGTAAAAGGATATCTGATACTCCAATGATTAGCAATGTACATGGAGAACATTTCTCATCTTGTTTTTGGGCTCAAAATGATGTAAGCCATGGAGTTGATACCTGTGCATGTCATTTTTATACTGTACGCTCATTCAAATGCTTAAAAATAATAAAAATGTATATTAATTTAGAACATCGCTTTTAATCATTGTACTTGAATAAATAAATAAATATTTTAAAAGAAAATATAAAAACTATATTTTTATTTGGGAGTTGGGAATTCTTTTCAGATTTTTTCTTTCAGCACATGAATTTATTTTTCGTTGTTAATGGATATAGAGGATGTGTCAACTCATCCCTTAATTAAAGGAAAAATGTTTGTCTCTTAATTGATTTTTAAATGGATGGGGTATGGTGCCTGTCTTGATTGACTTTCCCTTTTCTTCGTTGGAAAATGACTTTTGAGAATGGGTTGTTCATTTTCCCATTTTTTTCATCCATTCCAAACGACTTTTGAGAACGTGGTTAATATACCTTCCGCGATCCCATCTTTTAACCCAAGCTAACTAACTTCTCCTCCCTTTTTTAAATTGAAGAATCGTTGATGAACAAGTTTTTTCATGTCAATACAAGTGTTCTTTATTATCAACAATAAAAATGAGGCGCACATGTGTTATGTAACCTTTTTACCCTCCATCCCTCTTTGTTGATGATCAAACGTGTTTATCCTTTTCATTTCTTCTTGAATAGGCGTGAGTGGAGCGGTGGCATGCAACCTTTTCACCCCTCCCTTTTTTCATTGCGGTGATCGAACACAGGTATCACTGGTGTGCACTGGTGCTTGTAACCTTTTCCTTTGTTGGAAGGGGGTTGCACACACGTGACCCCTTTTTTTATCATAAATGAAAATCTCGGTTGACGGTGACCCTTTCTTCCCTCCCTCTTCAATGCATTGTGTGATCGCAGGTGTGTACAGGCTTCTTGAACGGGCATGAGTGCACAGGTGACATGTGACCTTTTCCCCCTCCATCCCTTTTTGGCTTGTGATTTGATCGTGGGAAGATGATTGAGCCTGGATCGAACACGTTTCGATATCGCTCCGTCGCATTCGCACTCGTAGCCGTATCGACTGCGTCCTCGCGGCGGTAGCGCATCTACACACGTTTTCTCACGTGTCCTCACACCATTCAATTAGTGACCCTAATCCATTTTTATTACCCTACCCTTTTAGTGATTGACAGGTGTCACTTAACCCTAATTTAATCTAATTAATGACCCTAATTAACGATTAAAGATCAAAGCTGTCCCGCTTCTGAGGTTTTCATACTACTCCCTACATATGATCCACTAATAATATTGCATTCCAATCTAAAAGAATTAATTTTTAAAATATTTATAGGATTATCCGAGTTGTAAATTTCATTATTATGTGGTCTTAATTTTCGTTTATTAAATCCGAATAGTTGTCCAATTGATCGTTCATGGTTAAAATATACTGTTTCATTTTTAGTGACAACTTGAACTTGAAATGTATTACTATTACATTCAATTTTGATGCTGTCATGAAATTGATACTCCTTAAGCTTATTAAAAATACATTTAGTGATGTCATCAAACTCATATGAACCCACCGGTATTTCTATGACTTTATTCCCAATATGAAATAGATTGTTCCTCATATCCACATTCGGTATAGAATTAAATGTATAAAAATCAATGAGAGCACATTCATAATTTCGTTTTAATTCAATTTGTGGAAAAAATGTTGCACCAATAACAGAAGTGTTTGCTGTTAAAGCAATTGTCAACGATATAGTCATTATGAAGCTTGATTCTTAACTGTCTTGTTAACCATCATCTTAGTACAGTTATATGATTATTAATACATATTTTTAAAGTATAATAAATTGATCAAATCCTTTTCGATATCATCTAGTATTCATTTCATCATCCTTCGAAATTAGTAGAAATCCATATTTTTCCTCCCAACACTTTCGCGAAATTTTCATCAAAGACTCATAGTCCATGTCACTGTTTACATGATCTTTGTGTCTGTGACGCATGTTTTAATTGTCTTGCTTAAACATTGTAATAAAACTTTCATTATCCCGAATCAAATGTTTCTGTATATGTGTATAGGTTTGTGATATGAAATGAATGAAATCATGAAATATTAAAATCGAATTATTTTTAGCTTCCTGTGGGAACAAAACTTCATCATTCGCTGAAAATGTGTAGTATCCCATCCCTTGTATTGGTTTAATAAGTTTTTCCAAATACTGATATTTCGGTTGATACAAGCTCTTTGAAAATACATAAATATTTCAAATTTGAGACTTTTTGGACTTTCGATAAGGCTTATCATCACATTTGTTTATCCACAGTTTGATGCATCAACAATTAAAAACTTTAATTGTATTTGGTAACAAAGTACTGTGGCGCGGAGGTTTATTCCCTCCATGACCTTCACCTTCAATATTTCTTACTACAATGCTTTTATTTTGTCTTAATAAACGCATTTTATTTTGATAAGTACCTCATTCAATGAAAATCTTTTGATTGCTATAATGGCAACTTGTCCTGCACGGACGGCAGCGGTAGCTGCAACGGCTGTGGCAGCGGTGGGGGCAGCGCCAGGGGCAGCGGCGGGGAACGCCCGAGGCTCCTACAAAGAGGAAAATTGCTCGTCAATAGTGCCAACTGGCTCAGGCACTCCTTTTGCTGCCAACGCCAGCAGCTTCGCTTCCGTCGGCGCCGAGCTCTTCGAGGCAAGCCGACCTCTCCTCCGTCCTCTAGCCGACCTCTCCTCCGTCCTCTAGCCGACTTGCCCGAGGCGCTACTCGCACTCATGGCACTGGCACTGCTGTCGCTCTCCATAGCTTTTACTCACCAAGTCGCCACCTGTTGTTGGTGTTGGCAAGGATTTAAGCTTTAAGGCGAAAGCTCCACTCCACTTATCCGGGAGATAGACCAGGGAGCGCGGGCACAAACCACGTGGACCAGCTGTTCAACGGCTGACCCAAAAGTTCCACTGTAGCACGTGCTCAGCTTTGCAATTATTTGCAAAAATTAAATTGCAATTTATTGCCAAAACTCGCAGTTCACTTTCGCGAGAATAAGTTATTTATCTTCGCGAAGCACTTATTCACCGATTTCACCACCGCTCTTCGCAAGCTAGATAACGACCGCACCGAAAACACGTCCGACGTTAATCCATTCATGCGCGTCACTGATACAGTAAAGATAGATACATCGAGAATCGGATCTCTCCGTGCTTATTTTATGTGGCGTGATCCGCATTAAAGGGAGTACAACAACAGGATTTCAATGTGGCCAGAACTGACCACATAATGCGACAGTCTGGATTAAGCGCCAGCCAACCGCCGCGGTCCAGAAGCTATAGCTCTTTAAGCCGAACGTACACTCCCCCTTTGTGAGGGGTCGTGACCTATCTTAAATCTCTACTGATCTAATGGTCAGAGCGCCAGTTTGAGAACGCAACTCCACGTCGATCCTGGCGGATCTCCCGCGATTTTGGGATAACCATAGCCACCACGATACTCCCACAAGGGGGCCGACCTCAATAAGCAGTCTTGGAGATCTGCTCAACCCGTGGTACCGAAATTACAGGCTCGGTGGGCTTCACCCCCTTGGTTTCGACAAAACCCGGATAGGGCACCCATTACTGCATTAGTCGCCTTATACGACAAGCAACAGCATGCTGTGGCAGTATTATCACCAGCTAGCCACACGGAAAGATGTTGGTGCTAAAATCCCCTCCTCCTGCGAAACGTCTCCTCAGCAAACTACATCAGCCGTCGGGTCCTCTCCTGATCCTCCAGGATTCCTTCAAACGTCCAGTTTTCGCCAACGTGCTGCACACCAAGTCCATCAATGTCTCGCAAATCTGCATACAGCGGGCATGTACACAACACGTGCATCCAATTCTCATATGGATCACCACATGCGCATGCAGTGGTGTCGCTGAGGGCTCTTCCAAGCAGAAATGCATTGAACGACCCATGCCCTGTGAGCAGGAAAGAGCCCATCATCGAGAACCCAAAACTTGGGTTTCGATAGATGAGAATAACATCTGGGACCAACCGGTGCGTAACCCGCCCTGGTTCGCTGTCGTCATCCCATCTGTTCTGCCAACTGAGCAGCATACACTCCTCGATCCGCGCCTTTCTCTGCTCCCAGTTCAGACATTCCAGATCCTCAGACGTTCAGGCAGACGTTCTCCTCCAGCGGGTATCCACGCTAATTGATAATTGCTTAGCAGGCAAGTCAAGCGTGGGAGCTCCAGCAAGAGCCTGCAGTGCCGCTGTGGACACTGTTCGGCATACCCAAAGGCATCCAAGCAAGATCAGCCTATGGCAGGACGCTAGTCGCCTCTTGGCAGCCTCTTAGCAACGTGCAAGGTATCATGAGTCCGGCATATATGGTCCGCCAGACTGGAGGACTGAAACCCCAGTCGACTCAAAGCACAAGTGCCAATGCTCCAACGACTCCGGTCATGCGCTGACGTAGCGAAGCTATGTGTATGAATTTCATTCCTTCACTGACCGTGATACCCAGATACCGACAGTTGCGCACGTACGGCATGTTTGCTCCAACAAACTTTACCGTAGGCGCTCGTCTCAAGGTACCCTTAAGCAGCATTATTACCGTCTTGCTAGTTTAGGGCGGCGGCTCTTGCCTCCAGCATCCACTCAGACAACAGCTCACCCCGGCTGTAGTTAGCTTGCCCCTCGGCATGCCGAGAGAGTTTGCTAAGCCACATGGGGGACACTGCATTCGCGTCGAGGCCCAGGATTGCCGGGGTTCTGCTGGCCTGCAGCAGGACCGCATCCGAATACGGCTCCTGCAGCAGCGCGAACATTGAGCCCGAACTCCTCAATCGGACTCCGAGCTCGATGGTCGCAGCTCGGTCTCGGCCACAGTTCGCTTGGATGAAGCTAAACATTAATTTCTAGCTTGCACCCTCGCTAGCACTGCGCCATATATTGGGCATGCACTCGAGAGCATGTGATGCCCGAGGGTTGCTCTCTATGCCGACAGTTCCGGAAGTCCACCGGATTCTGGCATTTTACTGCAGTGTGCCCAACTTGTCCACACTGGCGGCAGACGTTCGACTTTTGTCTGGACTCTCCGACCTTGTGGTCCAAACCAACGCACCTACGGCAGGCGAAGGTGCGTACCTATGACCGACATCTAAAAGAGAACCAGTTGATGTAGACCCTGCCTACATCAAGCTTCGTCATGGCCCTGTCGTCCACCTCCAGTGTCACATTGACAGTGGCACCGTCAGTCACAGACCATGGCTTGGTCACCAGGTGAACGGCCTTTTTGAATTCCGTCGCGGACATCTTATCTTCGAAGTTATTTTCCAGGAGCTCCTTCATGAACTCCTCCGGGCAGCAGCAGGGCTAGCGTCGGGGGCAGCAGCGGATGCAGCGGCGGGGGACGCCCGAGGCTCAGGTCAAGAGTGCCAAAAGGTTCCGGCATTCCTTTAGCTGCCAACGCCAACAGCTTTGCTTGCGTCGGCGCCGAGCTCTTGGAGGCAATCCCACCTCTCCTCCTTCCTCTGGCCGACTTGCTCGAAGCGCTACTCGCACTCATGGCACTCGCGCTGCTATCGCTCTCCATGGCTTATTTACCAATACTCCACCTGCTGTTGGTGTTGGTTAGTTAGTAAGCTTATGGCGAAAGATCTACTCAACTTATCTGATTTATGAACCGCTGTCCAGGACACAAACCAGGGTAGCGCGGGCACAAGCCACGTGGACCAGCTGTTCAACAGCTGACCCCAAAGCTCGACTGCAGCACCTGCTCTGATTTGCAATTATTTGCAAAAAGTAAATTGCAATTAATTGCAGAAACACAAAGCCCACTTCCACGAAAATTTGTTTAAAATCTTCGCGCAGCACTTGTATATCGATTAGTCCACTATTTATTGATGATTTCGTTAGCTTTTCGCAAGCTAGATCACGACCGCACCGAAAACACGTCCGTCGTTAATCCATTTATGCGCGTCAGTCGGACAACGGAAAGACCTTTGTAGGGGCGGCTGCCCTACTCCCACGATTTTCTACAAAGCCTGAAAGAGGCTGTGACGAGTGCCTATTGTCATAAGCATCTTCTCTGGCACGACCCATCAGTAATTCTATCCAATAGAATCAGGTTTTCATCAGATATTAATGAATGAATCTGAATCTGAATCTGTCGAAAAAAACATATTTTCAATAAATAACGGAAAATACGAATTTTTGAGATTGCCATTCGGACTAACAAATGCACCAAGAATTTTTCAGCGCGCAATGGACGACATCCTTAGAGTACAAGTAGGGAAAATATGCCATGGCTACATGGACGACATCATAATATTTTCAAATTCGATGGAACAACATTATGAAGACTTAAAGAAAATTATAAATATATTATTAAAAGCAAACATGAAAATCTGTTAAGAAAAGTCAAAGATTTTTAAACGCGAAACCAATTTTCTAGGATACATCGTATCTTATAATGTCATCAAGACAGATCCGAAAAAATTGAAACCATCGTTAAATATCCGCTTCCAAAAAATATTCGGGAACTAAGAAGTCTTCTGGGCCTTACGGGCTATTATAGAAAATTCGTTTTGAATAACGCTTATATAGCCAAGCCTTTTACAAAATATCTGGGAGGTCATAATGGCAAAATTTCAAAAAGGATGTCAACAAAAATGTTAATTCAGCTGGATGACCCAGCTATAAAAGCTTTTAACGATCTGAAAGAAAATCTTATTGCCCAAGTAGAACTAATTCAACCGGACTATAATAAAAAAAATCACTTTGACCACCGACGCATCGGACGTCGCCATTGGTATGGTATTATCTCAAGAAGGTAAGCCAATTACTTTTATTTCAAAAACTTTATCTAAAACAGAACAAGTTTATGCAACTAATAAAAAGTAACTTTTAGCCATAGGATGGCCCTTAAAAAATCTAAGAAATTACGTATACGGAGTGATTGGAATTGAAATTCAAACCGATCATCAACCGTTATCCTTCGCAATCTCCGATAAAAATCCCAATATAGAAATGAAACGTTGGTACTCTTTTATAGAAAGTTTTACTCCAAAAGTTATTTATGAACCAGGTACAACTAATGTAGTTGCAGACGCCCTATCAGGGATTCAGATTAACAACTTAACTGACAGTAACGAATCGGTCTCGGATCAAATCACTCAGCATTCAGCAGAGAGTAGTTTTGAGAATGTTATACAAGAAACCCGTAAACCCTTAAACCAGTTTAAGCAACAATTGCTATTAGCAACGGGGAGGTATACAATACACGAGTCGGTTAATATATTCGAGGATACCAGACTTATCATTTAATTTGACACTCCCGAGAATTTAATTTTAATTTTAATAAGTTTAAAAGAATATATTCCTCCTAATATAACAATAGGTATTCATTGCACTCTAGAGGACTTTTATAGAATCCAAAAAACACTTTAAAATAATTTCATGAACAAATTTTTGTATACAAGAATATTCCTCCAAGATGTGGAAAATTCCGAAGACAGAGCAGTTATAATCGAAGAAACACATTCTAGAGCACACAGGGACTTGACGAAAATTATAAACAAATCAATAGATTGTATTATTGGCCAAACTTATTTAAACAATTAAACGAATTTATAAAAAATTGTAAAATTTGCAATGAAAACAAATACAACAAACATCCAATTAAAATGCCAATTGGAGAAGCCGCAATCCCAATTAAAGAAGGCGAAAATTAACACATTGATATATATTATTACTTTCATAACTTGTATTGACACTTATTCAAAATTTCTAGTAGTAAAAGAAATCCAAAATAAATTAAACATCGAAAACAAAGTAATGGATTTACTGCAACAATTTCCGCAAGCCAAAGTAATAATGACCGATAATGAACCGAGCTTTACCTTGGCCCAATTTAAATCCTTTGCACAAAGGTGCGGTCTAACTTTACATTACGCAGACCCGAGGCACAGTGTTTCAAACGGACAAGTCGAAAGGGCACATTCTACATTAACAGAATTATCCCGATGCATTAAGAAAGAATTTAATTTTACCGACTATTCCAAAATAATAATAAGAGCCGCGCCAGAATACAATCAAAGCATTCATTCCACAACGAACCTAAAACCCTGTGACATATTGTATAATACAATAGAGCACAATAATATTCCTTAAATTAAAAAAAAAATGCACAAGAAAAAATGTTGGAAACACATAATGAAAACAGAAAAGAAAAAGAATATCATGTAGTACAGGAAGTTTATGAAAAGAAACACGGGGAAAGAAGCAAACTCAAAAACCAGATACATATAACAATTAGTTAAAGCAAACTTACCTAACAAAATAATAATCAATAATAGAAACAGAATTATTCACAAAGATAATATAAAATTCTAAATATTTATATATTACTATTTTGTATCCTTTTCCAGAAAATATTTTATCAGGCCCTCTTACTAGACCTTATTTTTTTAACAAGATCAGAAATAATTGATAAATTGACAATAAAGACGTATTGACGTACGATTCATACGCAGATTTATTCCATGTAACCAACTTGAGTTTTTATAAAGAAATAATACAATTAGAAACAGATAACATAAAAAAGGATACTAATAAAAGGTCACAATGGCAAATTAAACATGACATAGAAGTAATCGATTTAATTTTAACACGAAGTATATAAACTAGATCAAAAAGGGGAATAAATGAGTTAGGCATTGTATGGAAGTGGTTAGCTGCAACTCCGGATCAAGAAAAAAATTAATGAATTAATTGAAAATAATAATCAATCTATTATCAATTCCAAATTGTTCAAGGAAATATAAACTCTTTCCGATGATTTAAAAAATGTTTTTATTGATCAAGATTTGCCACTACGAAAACATCGCTTACGATTATAAAAATTCGATCTTCAAAATCTAATTGACACAATCACGTTAGCAAAAATTGATGTTTTTCTCTGATTGATGATATCTCTGTTTTCAAAATCGCTCTGCATAAATAACTTTTAATAATTTATATAAAATACCCTATAATAAAAAACAGATGCGAACTATATCTCTCTAGAGCAATTTCCCAATTCGATGGAAAACTAGTATTAAGCAATCAAATCGCAAAATGCGCAAGTATATTAGTAGTATGAAAACCTCAGAAGCGGGACAGCTTTGATCTTTAATCGTTAATTAGGGTCATTAATTAGATTAAATTAGGGTTAAGTGACACCTGTCAATCCCTAAAAGGGTAGAGTAATAAAAATGGATTAGGGTCACTAATTGAATGGTGTGAGGACACGTGAGAAAACGTGTGTAGATGCGCTACCGCCGCGAGGACGCAGTCGATACGGCTACGAGTGCGAATGCGACGGAGCGATATCGAAACGTGTTCGATCCAGGCTCAATCATCTTCCCACGATCAAATCACAAGCCAAAAAGGGATGGAGGGGGAAAAGGTCACATGTCACCTGTGCACTCATGCCCGTTCAAGAAGCCTGCACACACCTGCGATCACACAATGCATTGAAGAGGGAGGGAAGAAAGGGTCACCGTTACAAGGTTACAAGCACCAGTGCACACCAGTGATACCTGTGTTCGATCACCGCAATGAAAAAAGGGAGGGGTGAAAAGGTTGCATGCCACCACTCCACTCACGCCTATTCAAGAAGAAATGAAAAGGATAAACACGTTTGATCATCAACAAAGAGGGATGCAGGGTAAAAAGGTTACATAACACATGTGCGCCTCATTTTTATTGTTGATAATAAAGAACACTTGTATTGACATGAAAAAACTTGTTCATCAACGATTCTTCAATTTAAAAAAGGGAGGAGAAGTTAGTTAGCTTGGGTTAAAAGATGGGATCGCGGAAGGTATATTAACCACGTTCTCAAAAGTCGTTTGGAATGGATGAAAAAAATGGGAAAATTAACAACCCATTCTCAAAAGTCATTTTCCAACGAAGAAAAGGGAAAGTCAATCAAGACAGGCACCATTCCCCATCCATTTAAAAATCAATTAAGAGACAAACATTTTTCCTTTAATTAAGGGATGAGTTGACACATCCTCTATATCCATTAACAACGAAAAATAAATTCATGTGCTGAAAGAAAAAATCTGAAAAGAATTCCCAACTCCCAAATAAAAATATAGTTTTTATATTTTCTTTTAAAATATTTATTTATTTATTCAAGTACAATGATTAAAAGCGATGTTCTAAATTAATATACATTTTTATTATTTTTAAGCATTTGAATGAGCGTACAGTATAAAAATGACATGCACAGGTATCAACTCCATGGCTTACATCATTTTGAGCCCAAAAACAAGATGAGAAATGTTCTCCATGTACATTGCTAATCATTGGAGTATCAGATATCCTTTTACAGAAATAACTTAATGACTCTTCAAGATATTTTACATGTTCAGGGAAAATTTTTTGTTTAAACATTTTCAAAAAATTGTTTATTTTTAATACAATGATTTCAATATTCGATGTATTATTTATTCCATTGTGTGCAAACATTTTCTAATATTATTTAAAAATTTTATTAGACTTGTTGTTTGATGACTTTTATTCCTTGGACGTCTGCTTGAAACGAATTCCAAAAATTGAATGATGAAATGTTTTTCAATGTCTTAGACAATACGTTGCACTAATCCAGTCAATGGAGTGTATTCAACTAGACGATCATGAATGAGAAGGCAATATACCTTTGTATTCATCTCACTAGGAGCAGTTAGTTCAGTCGAAATTTTAACATCAATCGGTCCCGATTTGACTGACTCATTCTGATAGGAGAGATCAATAACAACAATAGGTGCCTTACTCTTAAATTCCATCGGTGATAGAAGTGGGTGGGGCTCTCTATTGTAGTAGCTCTCTTGAAATCTTGCATACATATCATACAAGACAGCGAAACGATTTTCATTGTATTTAATATTTAAATCCTCATAGGGATAAACATCTGAATTTAGATATACCTTCGCATTTCTCAAATTGTTTGAAATTAGTTGACCATCTAAGGTAAAAGCAATGATAGCAAACCGAGGTCTTTCTCTATTTGCAGCCAGCTTGACATTCCATACATGATGTGTTCCCTGTACTAATGTTGGGTTTATATAACAATCCCAACTTCGGAATGATAGTGGAAAACTGCCACCACTTTTAACTACATTGAACATTTTAATTTTTGCACTATCGCTTGGAACAACATGAGGCACTTTCCAACTGATACTATGTATTGCAATATTATGTGTTTTAATGTACATATCATCTGTAGTTTTAGCTAGTAGGAGAATGAGTTCATGTTTACATTTTAATACAACTTTCTTATAGTCTTCTGCGAATTCCATCAACATTTTAAGTAGTACTGAAAAGATGAAATGACAACCAGACTTAATATCATCTCCTCCATTCCATCCATGCAAAATATATGCCATGGAATTATTTTTAAGCAGTCCATCAACTCCGTTTGTAGTATTTGCTCCTGTATTTTTATCAATAATTCTGGTAAGAGTGCCTTCAAAGTGGAGAAAACTTTCACTTGGAAGGACATATAAATCTTGGTTTTGTATTGTGATGCGAACTTCATCATTTTTTTTAAAGTTTTGTTGATATGGATGATATGTATGAAATTCTTTTTTAATGATGCTGTCATCACTGATAGGTTTTTTTTGAACTTGGAACATTTCATTCATTTGATTAGTAATTTAAAAACTTTACTCAATATTAAAGCCAAGTGATTTTAAAATCAATTTATTTTTTAATGATAGTGCAGGTCGTTGGTTTGAAGCTCCTTGAGATGGCGATGTTTCCACTTCAGCTTTTGATTTATTAATGTCGATAAGGGGGCGAAGGACTTGCTTTTTATTGTATATTATCATTCTGTTGGTCGTAGGTGTAGACGAATGGAAACAGTTTCTCCACGCAAATCAACTAAATCTCCGTTCTGATCAGTTATTCGTACTTCTAGTGTGCTTATTTCTCTGCAGTTCACAGGTAAATAAATTAAATTCCGTGGTGTAATGTTCATTTTATAACCAGGGGGCACATTGATTCCAAATTCATGAAGCACATGATTTGGTCTATTCCCTACATATGCATTCCAATCTAATAGAATTAATTTTTAAAATATTTATAGGATTATCCGAGTTGTAAATTTCATTATTATGTGGTCTTAATTTTCGTTTATTAAATCCGAATAGTTGTCCAATTGATCGTTCATGGTTAAAATATACTGTTTCATTTTTAGTGACAACTTGAACTTGAAATGTATTAGTATTACATTCAATTTTGATGCTGTCATGAAGTTGATACTCCTTAAGCTTATTAAAAATATATTTAGTGATGTCATCAAACTCATATGAACCCACAGGTATTTCTATGACTTTATTCCCAATATGAAATAGATTGTTCCTCATATCCACATTCGGTATTGAATTAAATGTATAAAAATCAATGAGAGCACATTCATAATTTCGTTTTAATTCAATTTGTGGGAAAAATGTTTCACTAATAACAGAAGTGTTTCCTGTTAAAGCAATTGTCAGCGATGTAGTCATTATGAAGCTTGATTCTTAACTGTCTTGTTAACCATCATCTTAGTACAGTTATATGATTATTAATACATATTTTTAAAGTATAATAAATTGATCAAATCCTTTTCGATATCGTCCAGTATTCATTTCATCATCTTTCGAAATTAGTAGAAATCCAACACTTCCGTGAAATTTTCATAAAAGACTCATAGTCCATGTCACTGTTTACATGATCTTTGTATATGTGACGCATGTTTAAATCGTCTTGCTTAAACATTATTATAAAAATTGCATTATCCCGAATCAAATGTTTCGGTATATGTGTATAGGTTTGTGATAAGTAGAATGAATCAATATTTCTATGACGTCCCATGCAAAAATAGTTACGTATATTGTCCTGCTTTTCACAAGCAACATCATCAAATATTAAAATTGAATTATTTTTAGCTTCCTGTGGGGATAAAACTTCATCATTCGCTGAAAATGTGTAGTATCCCATCCCTTGTATTGGTTTCATTAGTTTTTCCAAATACTGATATTTGATATATTGAATGCTATAAAAGTAGCACGCAAAGCAGTATCAAAAATGTTATAGTCCCACGGGTTATCAATGTACCCAAAATAGGAGGCTTCTTGCCACTTGTTCCAATTTTAACAGCTCTAAGTGCTGTAGGAAGTTTGGCTTCAGGCAGTGCGGCAATTGCAAAGACAATTAACAATGCAAGAATGGCGAAAGCACAGCTGCAGGAAAACCAGAGACATAATAGAAAAATGGAATCAGTTGCGTTGGGTGAAGGTTTATATTTACAACCATATAGGAAAGGATATGGGATTTCAGTTTCAAAAAATAAACAACAAAAACATACTCAAAAAAACTATTAAATGAGCTACCCAACAGGGCATTATCCAACTTTGACTTAATGAGGTTTGGCTTTAAAAATATTCCACACTTTCGAGGAGTCTATATGAAAGACGGGATACCAAAATTTCCACATCATCTTGAGTGTGGAATAATTAATTTAGCAGACTCTTCATCAAATGGAACGCATTGGGTAGCGTATTTTAAGAAAGGATTAGATTCATATTATTTCGACAGTTTTGGAAATTTACAACCACCAATAGAAGTAGTTTTATATTTGGGTAAAAACATCAGGTATAACTATCGACGATTCCAAAAATTTGGGACTGTTAACTGCGGGCACTTATGTCAAAAATTCTTGCTAGAGTGTCATTCGTTTCACTGCTAATGATGCTTTAACGTCCTGAGACGTTTTTTATCTGACCCTTCTGACCCTTTCCTTGTTTGGGTATAAATTCAGTCAGTTCCTGGATGAAAATATCATTTAGTGACCAGCTACCAGCACCCAGCTACCAGCACCCAGCTACCAGCACCCAGCTAACAGCACCCAGCTAACAGCACCCAGCTAACAGCACACAGCTACCAGCACACAGCTAACAGCACCCAGCTACCAGCACCCAGCTACCAGCACCCAGCTACCAGCACCCAGCTAACAGCACCCAGCTAACAGCACCCAGCTAACAGCACCCAGCTAACAGCACCCAGCTAACAGCACCCAGCTAACAGCACCCAGCTAACTAGCACCCAGCTAACAGCACCCAGCTAACACCAGCTAACAGCACCCAGCTACCAGCACCAACTCAGTATCCAATTTACCTGCTGGGGTGACCCAACAGGATTTGGATGCATTAATGAAGGACATAGAGGAGGATCCTCTAATGCTTGCCTTTAACTCGTGTAGAGTTAAAGGCAAGCTTAACATTAATCAACTCACGATTAATACGGGGTTTGAAATATTTTCAGCCAGCAGGACCGCTGGTAAATTTGGCTCCAACGTTAGGTTGGAGCTAGATCAACATTATGTTTACCTCCCTGAGAGGTATAACGCAATAGAGGATTGTATCCTAGATTTCTTTTCAGTCAAAAGGTATTATTTAATAAAATTAGAAGATGGAAATTTGGATTTCCAATTAAAAATGTAAAAAAATAAGAAACAAAAAATTAAATATATAAATATTTTAAAATTAAATATAAAAATTTCTTTAATCGGCAATGGGAAATGGGGAATTTGCTTTCAGCTTATTAATAAAATGAAAAAATAAATATAATAAAAAATAAAATTTAAACATTTTTTAATTTTGGGAATTGGGAAATGGAAAAATTGTTTCTTTTAGTATTTTAATTTTTCAGAATGAATATATATATATATATATATATATATATATATTTAACTGGTCGACCAGCAGGTCTAATCACCTGATCAGGTCTGTTTAACTGGTCAGGTTATCAGGTCTGTTTAACTGATCAGGTTATCAGGTCTGTTTAACTGATCAGCTACCAGAGCTGTTTAACTGATCAGCTACCAGGTCTGATTCTATAATTAGATATCCTTTATGATTTCGATTATATATATATATATATATATATATATATATATATATATATATTTAATTGCATCAAGGTTTATTTTTCAGTACATTTTTCACATGCAAAGGAGTAATATCATTTCACTTAATAACTATACATCACTCTCAAATTTATCACAATGAATGAAAATATTTTAAGTCAATTGACAAAAAGTAGAAATGCTCTAAAAAAAAATTCTCTGAATTAAAACTACATCAAAACCAAAATATTATGGGACTTGAAGAAACATTTAAACCTATAACAGAGCCATTACATGAACTTATTAATGATAATAAAAAATTACATCATTTGTTACCCAAGGATTATAGAAATACAAAGAGTGAAATAAAAACTAATGAAAAAAATTCATCATCAGACTTTGACACTCTTCATATGAATAAGAAGAGGAAACTTTTATTTTATGATACAAATAAACTAAACTCAAGCCCTAAATATAATGATAATGAAGTCAAATCATATGATTGGGCGATGAATATTAATGATGAAGTTGATGTTGATGATGATGATGATGATCAATTCTATTCTCAACCAGCTATAGAGGAGGAGGAAGAGGACCCTGTCTCTCCTATTTCATCACCTGTGGCAACAAGTAAACTCCCTCTTCACACAACCCCTTCGATAATTGAACATTCATCGAAACCTGAGGAGGAGAGTATAAAAAATTTCAACATTAGTGAACTGGCAAGAGAACGTGTTTTGGATAAGACATATGGTCCTAGAAAAAATGAAAATGGTCAATTAATGCTTGGGAGTAGTCATATAATTGTTTCAAACAATACAATTAAATTTGATGATGGAGAAAACTGGCAACTTACAAATGGATTATATTCTTTAATATTTCATCATCTTCCACAAAATTATAATGCAAATGAATTGGAAATTTATAGACAAATTTTAATTAAAACGAATGTCTATCGAAGGAACTTTCTTACAAATGGACAGGTGAAAGGAACAAGGGCTTTGAAGTATTCGGAAATTATTAAGCCTCTTTTAACTAAATCACCTATTGCCGAATCTACACCAAAATCTAATAAATCAATGATAACTGGGACTGGATTCATGAGACTTGATATGAATAAGCCAAATTATGTATATTGGGATGATCCCAATGAATTGGTTGAGCGATTACAACTATTAATGGCATCACAATCTGCAGGAAATATAATTGAAGAATTAAGAGAGGCTCAAATAATTCATTAATATACTATATATATTTCATCATTTATGGAGAAACGAGGTTATAATCATCATGTCCGTTGACAAGTTCGGACGCTATATACATGAAAAGCAGAGCGCTACTCAGTTAAAACGATACGAGAAAACAGGACCAGGACTCTATCTAGATACGGATGGCAACTTTAATATTCAAAGAAGACGTATTAAAAATGGTGGTTTTCCAAAAGAGAATGGTGATATAGTTATCAAGGAGTATGTTGATCAGGCTATACACGAGCTAAGATTTTCTCTAACATCATTGATTTCAAAATATCAAGAAGAAACTGGTCAAAGTTTTGACGGTCTTGAGGCGATTGATACTGATACAGAAGGCAACTTTAATATACATAAAAAAGGTGGTCCTCAAAATGAAACTGTAGCTGACAAGGAATATGTTGACAACTCAATAAAGAGCCTAAGGGAATCAATTATTTCTCATCAAAAAGAATTCATTCTAACAATACCTGATGTTGCAACTGCAGATATTCAAGACAGATTGGATAGACTTGAAGGAGTTATTTCAAGCATGATTGAAAAAATTAGATTTTCTAAATAACTCATTTTTCTTTTGAATATAGTGTATTATAATATAAGTCATTTAATGTAATTTTAGTTTTAATTTTAGTTTGTACTTAAATATGAGTAGGCGGGGTATTATTAATGAATTACACGCTCCATCGCGTAAATATTTTTTACGTCGTAAAGTCATTACAAAGGGTATTGATCATTTATTTCAAGTTGACGTGGTAGAAATGGGGAAGTATGCTTCATCAAAAAATGGATATCGGTACCTGCTAACAGTTATTGATACATTTTCTAAATTTGCTTGGGGTGAAGCAATTAAATCAAAAAAAGCAAAAGAAGTAACTGAGGCAATGGAAAAAGTATTCAAGGCAGGTGGTAGAGTACCTAAGAATCTTCAAACAGATGATGGAAAAGAGTTCTTTAACTCTCAGTTTAATACATTAATGAATAGATATAAAATTAATCATTATTCAACCTTTAGCACCCTAAAAGCTTCCATTGTTGAACGATTTAACAGGACATTAAAAGAACTCATGTGGAGAGAATTTAGTTTTAATGGAACTTATAAGTGGATTGATATGTATAAACGACTAATTTCTGTTTACAACAATAAAACACATAGAACAATAAAAATGGCTCCTATTAATGTAAACACTGGGAATGAGAAACATATCTTGGAAACAGTATACAATAACATAAAAAAATTTACAGGTAGCAAACTTAAAATGGGTGAAAATGTGAGAATTAGTAAATATAAAGGGGTATTTGAACAGTCATATACTCCAAATTGGAGCACAGAAATCTTTAGAATTGTAAAAATACAAAATACTTATCCCACAACATACTTACTTGAAGATTTAAAGGGTATTCCTATTAAGGGTGGATTTTGTAAAGAAGAACTGAAAAAACCCGTTTTCCTAATGAATACCTAGTTGAGAAGGTGCTGAAAAGAAAAGGTGATAGAGTTCTGGTTCGCTGGCTAAATTTTCCAAAAACTGATGACAGTTGGATTGAACAATCTGAAATTTTGTAATAATTGAAACACATGGAGAAATATTTTTTTTTGTTTTTTTTTTTTTATTTTAAGTATTTTTAACAATTTTATCTTTAGTATTATATACATTAGACTTTATTTTCTAATTTAGTAACTTAGATTTAAACATTTAAACAATAAAAAATAAATTAAAATACAAGCTTAAAGCAATTGTTTTATTTACATATTTTTTTATTTTTATTTATAATTTTTAATCAGTTTTTTAGTTTCTTTAAATAGTAATCTGAACTAAAATGTTCTATAAGGTTTACCATTTTTTTGTGAATCGCACTTTCATTGTCTTTTAACTTTCTTTTTAGGTTAGCTGTAATATTACTGCTTTGAGAGCTCTCAATTTGGCTTTGCCAAACCCTTGATCGAGCTTCCAAAGTTGACATATCCTCTACAATTTTTTGTTCAACTGTTGAATAATGACCTATCGCCAGAGTTGAAACTCCATCATCACATATTATTCGTTTATCGTCTTTATTGTCTAATGTAATTTTAGTTATTTTTACTGTACTTATATCATGTCCTCTAGATCTAAAAATATGCATAGAATCAGATTCTTGCTGACCAGTAAACAAACAACTTTTATAGCCATCAAATGTTATTTTTTGTAAACAACTACGTTTTATACCCTTGTTTTTTTTAACACACTTCTGAGGCTGATTACCTACACTGTCCGATGTGTAAGCATACATTTTTGATCGCAACCCTACAAATTCTGTCATTGATCTACCATTCAACTCATCCTTGAAGAAACCTAACCGTTTCTTATTACACTGCACAAAATTATACTTCCTAGCCAATTCATCTGAATAGTCAGAGGTATCAAATTTATACTCAACATCATTCCTAATGTCTGAATACAAATCTTCCGTTTTTATTGAATAAATAAATGAATCGGTGTCCATATAATTCAGTTTCAGTGCTTCATTAAATTTGGGTTTCATATATGAATAATGAAAATCATACATTTTCCATTTGGATAATTCTAAAATTACGAAACCCAAGTATAATGGTTTATCACAAACGTTTCGTAATTTTTTTAGTTGAATGGCATACAGTTTGTCAGTAAACTTTGTTGCGCTATGAAAATTGGAACGACTTATTAAGTCCCTCGCGCATAACCTTGGACGTCCGCCTGTGGGCCAATGGGTGGAGCTTCCCATTCAGTGACTAGATGCACATCAACATGCTTCTCGCTATTCTGTAAACATTTACCATAAATGGAGTTGTTTAGGAGCTTAAAAAAGTCCTTTTCAAAAGTATTTTTAGCCCTGGTTCTATGCTCTGTGTTAATATCAATATATATTTTCAACCAGGGCTTCTGTTTAAATTGAATAATGGAGTGAATCTTTTTAAGCTTCAATCCATTCAACATACACTGTTGTAAAGTTCTATAATGAATAATATATTTCTCCTTGTCATGGAGATCTGCTATTAATTTTTTAACATTAGAATTTATTGTGGGGAGCTTGTTGGCTGGACAAAATGGAAGATCGTTGTGTAGATCATGAAGTGAGTATGGATATTCTAAGTCAACCTCTAGAATATACCCAAACTCACTGTCCTCGCTAATGTTGTTAACGTTAAACGTTTCCAAGTCATTTGATTCCAGCCACTTAAACTCCCCATAGGGTAGGGGCTCAGACATCGCCCAACCATACAAATTATTAGCATCTACATACATTAAAAACTCAGACTCTTTTGTGGAATCAAAATCTTTGAGGTATTTGTGGTTTGCCTTGGTATACCTATGGCTACTTTGTACTAAACCCCCTCGAATTCCACACTGAATATATCTGATCATATCGATATCTGTGAGCAATTCGAGGGTTATTTGCGTACTTTTTAGCATTGCATCCCAAGACAAACCAGGAATTGTGTAATAATGAGCAGGATCAAGCTCATGTATTTTTAAACAAATTACTCTAAAATTTTCAAAAATATCGGACAACAATAAAACATCAGTTTTTAAATAAAGTTCAAGGTAGTCTTTAAGTGATTGACACTTGAAGTGACTCCAAACTTTACACGCATGCGCGTAATTAACCTCAGAACATTCTGTTTCTGTCAAATGACTATAAAAGTTTTCTCGAGATGGAAGAGAAGATTCTTCAAGTTTTTGAGTTGAATCAAAATATTCGAAGGGGAAAACACCTTTCCTACGAAGAAGGGTATTCTCTATTGGGTTTGGGTATTGACTCTTTAAAACATTTAAATGTTCATCATTTAAATTACTAGCCAGAGTCTCTAGACTAGAGGACATAAATCGGAAAGAGTCTAAAAATCTAATTTCTAATGTATTATTTCCTACAGGTATATATTTGGAAATTGCAATATATAATTCCTTGTTCGTTGGAATTACACGAATTTCACCTTCGGTTTCCCCGAGCTCTTTCACAAACAAATGAGCATCGTATTTTGAAAAATTGTGAAAGAACACTGGAATGAAATTACCAATTTTAAATTTGAGGTTGCACTCATTATGAGCTGCACCTCGAAATCTACCTGTAAAATGACAGTGATCCCGCACTTTGTCATTAAATAGTTGACCCTTGCAAATATGACAATTAAGTGAATCGTTGAATTTAGAAATATCCTGTTGGGTCATGTGTAATGGTACTATATTAGTCATATGATTCTGATATATATCGGACAAATCGGACGTTAACGAGTCAATGAAAGTGCGACTCACATTCGCACCAGTCTTTAAAACTAACTTATCTAAACTAGAATCAAATGCACACTTTATGTAGTATGCAAATGATATGGGTACATGTTTATTTATTATTCTAGTTTTTTCACTTACTGCTACTGACATCGGCTCTAGTATGCATTCAAAATCAGCATACACAATGAAGGGCACCTCCAGCTGGCGATTGAAATTTGTGTACTCCAGCTCTGTCGCATTGGGATGTGGTGCTTCGGTGACCACACTGCTACATATTTCCGCATGTTTTTCTGCTCTCTCGTTATTCGTTGAATAACTCAAGCATTTGTTGCAGAAGAATCGTTGCATCTGCCGTTTTCCCAATTGCGAAGACAGTAATCTAAAAAAGTAATTTTATAATATTAATTAGTATTTAATTTATATTTATATATTTTTATTTATTTATTTATTTTTATTTTTATTTTTTTTGTGTTTTTTTTTGTACTTACCTTGACATATTTCTAATGTAAACGTAATGTCCAGGAACGTTAGCCGTTGGTCCATCCAAAAACAATAAGTTAATGTGGATAGACTTTTCCACTCCATCCGAATAAAGTGGTCCAATCACTTTATTTTTTTCCTCATCAAATCCAAACACATTTAAACTAATGTGTGGATTTTGAGCTGTGAAGTTTTTTACTTCTTTTACTTTCACTGGGAAATTTAGGCCGGTGAAATCCAACATTATGTTTCCTTGAACATAAATTACAGGTAATTTTATATCCACCCTGTATGTTGAGCATCGCTGCGGCTTTTCATTTTTAGAAAAGCTCGAAAGAATTGCCCACTTAAAACAATACTCGTCATTGTTTTGGACATTTATAACTGCATTTTTTTTCTCAAGAATTGCAGGCAACTTGAAATATCCAGATCCTTTCAATGGATCACATTTAAATAAGTTCATTTCCACTCTGAGGATGCGAGTTAGAGTCCATCCGCTATCCCTTTCTTGGAACTCGCTCATTTTTACTTCAAGTTCCTCTTTATGGAAATTGAAATATGCAATTAAATTGGATGCTGACGTAATGAATGTCATTTTGCTCTGAAATGACTTTGTCTCCACACGTGTATCATGCTCTTTCACAAGCATGTACTCTCCAAAGATCTCAAAATTGACTTTTGAGCAATGATGTGAGTTCAGTACTCTTTCCATATGAGGGAGTAATGCAAGACCCGCTTCATTAAGGAATTCAGCAGGGTTTCTGACGGCAGCTCCCTCATTCACATACATGTACTGGAGGATTCGTCCCTTGAATCCATCCAGAATTTGCTTCACGCAACCATTCACATGTTGTGTGGCAAACAATTTATGGGCTTCTGTGCGGATATGATTTTTCCATTCCACACCCCTAGGTAAATCAATCTTACAATATTTGCAGTGAATTCCACTGTTGGAGGTGATGGCGTTGTTGGTGTTGTTGGCGTTGGAGGAATTCATTATGTTGCTTTTGTTGGATTCGATGGTGGTGACGATGTTGATATTGTTTTCTTGTTTTCGTTGATTAATTTGTTTTGGCTTTCACTTTGTTTGTTTGTTTTTTTAATGTTTTTTTATTTTTTGTTTATAATTTTTTGTAAATGTTTATATTTTTTGTTTTAAAATGTTTAAATTTTTTATTTTGTAAATGTTTCACGTACACTTGTTGATATGTTGTTATTTTTTTGTTTTCGTTGGATGTTTTTTGATTTCACTTTGTTTGTTTTTTAAATGTTTAGTAAAAACTTTATGTTTATAATTTGTAAATGTTTATATTTTTTGTTTCAAAATGTTTAAATTTTTGTAAAACTTTTCACAAAAAATTGTTAAAAAAAATGAACGCGAAGACCGTCGTGTTTGAAACGTTTGGAATACAAACTATATGTGAAACCTAAGTTTCTAGGACACTGCGTTTAGGTTCTATAGACTCTTTCACATGAGTTTGCAACAACAACAACTTGACCGCATTGGAAACAGGTTGTTTTATCTTGGGTGGTGACAATATGGGTCATCCTTTATACACAACACCCATCCCATATGTTAGACTAGGGTCAGGGAAGCATCGAAATTGAGTACATGATTTACCAAGAGATGTTCTTACGTTTAGAAGAAGGGGATCATTTTATTTGTGGGAAATCATTCTTGAATACATTTACATATCATTAGGGTTATATAATGAAGGAGGATCTACTTTTATTCCTCAGGGATCAGACCCTTGGGTCCCTTGGATCCCTTGGGACCCTTGGGCACTTATGAAACACCTCATACCCTTTTTGGGATGGATTGAATGCAGCTTATTACTTATTTAACCTCTATTCCATTTTAGAAGGGGGTTGCACACAAGTGACCCCTTTTTTTATCATAAATGAAAATCTCGGCTGACGGTGACCCTTTCTTCCCTCCCTCTTCAAGGCATTGTGTGATCGCAGGTGTGTACAGGCCTCTTGAACGGGCATGAGTGCACATGTGACATGTGACCTTTTCCCCCTCCATCCCTCCATCTCTTTTTTGAATGGACATGAGTGCACAGGTGACATGTGACCTTTTCCCCCTCCATCCCTTTTTGGCTTGTGATTTGATCGTGGGAAGATGATTGAGCCTGGATCGAACACGTTTCGATATCGCTCCGTCGCATTCGCACTCGTAGCCGTATCGACTGCGTCCTCGCGGCGGTAGCGCATCTACACACGTTTTCTCACGTGTCCTCACACCATTCAATTAGTGACCCTAATCCATTTTTATTACCCTACCCTTTTAGGGATTGACAGGTGTCACTTAACTCTAATTTAATCTAATTAATGACCCTAATTAACGATTAAAGATCAAAGCTGTCCCGCTTCTGAGGTTTTCATACTACTGTAGGGAATAGACCAAATCATATGCTTCATGAATTTGGAATCAATGTGCCCCCTGGTTATAAAATGAACATTACACCACGGAATTTAATTTATTTACCTGTGAGCTGCAGAGAAATAAGCACACTAGAAGTACGAATAAATGATCAGAACGGAGATTTAGTTGATTTGCGTGGAGAAACTGTATCCATTCGTCTACACCTACGACCAACAGAATGATAATATACAATAAAAAGCAAGTCTTTCGCCCCCTTATCGACATTAACAAATCAAGGAGCTTCAAACCAACGACCTGCACTATCATTAAAAAATAAATTGATTTTAAAATCACTTGGCTTTAATATTAAGTAAAGTTTTTAAATTACTATTCAAATGAATGAAATGTTCCAAGTTCAAGAAAAACCTATCAGTGACGACAGCATCACTAAAAAAGGATTTCATACGTATCATCGATATCAACAAAACTAAAAAAGAAATGATGAAGTTCGCATCACAATACAAAACCAACCAAGTGAAAGTTTTCTCCACTTTGAAGGCACTCTTACCAGAATTATTGATAAAAATACAGGAGCAACTACTACAAACGGAGTTCATGGTTTGCTTAAAAATAATTCCATGGCATATATTTTGCATGGATGGAATGGAGGAGATGATATTAAGTCTGGTTGTCATTTCATCGTTTCAGTACTACTTAAAATGCTGATGGAATTCGCAGAAGACTATAAGAAAGTTGTATTAAAATGTAAACATGAACTCATTCTCCTACTAGCTAAAACTACAGATGATATGTACATTAAAACACATAATATTGCAATACATAGTATCAGTTGGAAAGTGCCCCATGTTGTTCCAAGCGATAGTGCTAAAATAAAAATATTCAATGTAGTTAAAAGTGGTGGCAGTTTTCCACTATCATTCCGAAGTTGGGATTGTTATATAAACCCAACATTAGTATAGGGAACACATCATGTATGGAATGTCAAGCTGGCTGCAAATAGAGAAAGACCCCGGTTTCAAACAATTTGAGAAATGCAATAGCAATATCTAAATTCCGATGTTTATCCCTATGAGGATTTAAACATTAAATACAATGAAAATCGTTTCGCTGTCTTGTATGATATGTATGCAAGATCTCAAGAGAACTACAATAGAAAGCCCCACCCACTTCTATCACTGATGGAATTTAAGAGTAAGGCACCTATTGTTGTTATCTCTCCTCTCAGAATGAGTCAGTCAATTAAAGACCGATTGATGCAAAAATTTCGACTGAACTAACTGCTCCAAGTGAGATGAATACAAAGGTATATTGCCTTCTCATTCATGATCGTCTAGTTGAATACACTCCATTGACTGGATTAGTGCAACGTATTGTCTAAGACATTGAAAAACATTTCATCACTCAATTTTTGGAATTCGTTTCAAGCAGACGTCCACAGAATAAAAGTCATCAAAAGTCAAGTCTAATAAAATTTTTAAATAATATTATAAAATGTTTGCACTCAATGGAGTAAATAATACATCCAATATTGAAATCATTGTATTAAAAATAAATAATTTTTTGAAAATGTTTAAACAAAAAATTTTCTCAGAACATGCATTTTGCATCTGGAAGATTCATTAAGTTATTTCTGTAAAAGGATATCTGATACTCCAATGGTTACCAATGTACATGGAGAACATTTCTCATCTTGTTTTTGGGCTCAAAATTATGCAAATTATGGAGTTGATACCTGTGCATGTCATATTTATACTGTACGCTCAATCAAATGTTTAAAAATAAAAAAAGTGTATATTAATTTAGAACATCGCTTTTAATCATTGTACTTGAATAAATAAATTTTTTAAAAAATATAATATATATATAAACAAAAATTATAAACTATATTTTTATTTGGGAATTGGGAATTCTTTTCAAATTTTTTCTTTAGGCACTGTAGTGTACCTCGTGTTGTAAGGGTTGTTCCCAGTCGGTCTTCTAATAGAGGGTGTTGTTTACTATTAAGAGAGGACGTTGTACTTCCTTCGCTAGGGATGCGCACTCTTGCTATGCTCGGGTCTAGCTCGCCGTGGTCGGGGTTCTTTCTAGCTTAGGATAGTACGACACGCTACTACATTTAATTAGTGCGTCTTACACAACAAAATTTACACGAAAAGAATCGATAAAGAAAAAGATGGATCAAGATGCTACTTCGGGTTCACGCCGACTCGTGTATAGTTGAGCAAAGAGATTCTGACAGATATCGGGAATTCAGATGGTAATTATTCCCGAAAGTCTTTACCCTCCCTACCGTGACAATGGTACTTGTGATTTGACATTGTCCCTTGGCCGAGCCTCAAAATCTCTACCACATATTTAAGTTAGTGTTCGACATAAGTACTCGACAAACCATTATGACCTTTTTATTCAAAATTCATATCCTTCAACTTCAATATCATTTAATAATCCATTTACCTAAATTTAGTTGCTTCATTTACAATCTATCTAATTTAACCTATCGTCCATTATCCCTAACTATGCCCTAAATTCTACATCTAATCATAACTAATAACAATATAAGTATTTACTATTGATTAAGGCATGATTATTATATAAGCTTAATTTTACTAGGCTTTACATAGATTTTACCGCAAAATATTGATTCAAAATAGGGACAGTAGAGCGGCATTTTATATAGATTGATATTAGGTAATTGTTGTTGTTGGTATTTAGTACTCACGACCTTTTCATTTCATCACTCCATGATACGCTGTAAAATTGTGCCCAAGTTCTCGTTGGCGTTGAGAGTTGCTGGTTAAAAATGTAAATAAACCTAATCATCTACCGAATGCCACACTCATGTCAATCTGCGGGGTATTTGCTTATTAATAAATTGCCAAAATAATTAAATAAAATAAAACAAAATCAAAACAAAAACATTGCTGCGCGCAGCGTATACTGCGCCCTGATTGTGTGCAGAACCCTTAAACTGGGTCTTCGGCCAGAGGGGTGGGTTTTCCGCCGCCTCGCGGTGATAATAGTCAAGTGGTGAGGCGATGCATCCGATCTACGTCGAATCTCTCACATGGCTTGGTTCCTTGGAGCACTCCGGTCTTCTACTTGGTTGCCCAGTCCGCATCTGCCATGCGGCAGGTTACGTAACCGGGCGGCTGGAGGTTAAGTCTCCTTTTGGCCGCTGCCTATGGATCGTAGGAACCACTAATGAGCCGAAAATTGTCGCTGTGTTGCGGAATTGTCTCGAATTAAATATTTGCGAGCAGAGAAGGTGCGGTTGTCGGGGACTCCGCCACCGATACGCCTTCGAAGCTGAGCCCTACGGAAATCTGTATTAATATAGGGACTCACTACACGGCACTTATTTACCTTATATTCTCGCACAAATTCACACACAAAACTGCCTTTGATAATCACGGCTTTTTTCAATATAACAATTTAAATAATAATAACTTTGGGACACGTGTGGTCTCCAATTAATATTTGGACGACGTCTTATAAACACAAGCGTTCGTCATGAAGGATAAGAGAATATTGATTTGGGCTTTGGGAAGCTGCAAGCAGGTAAGCTGCAGTTTGGGAGCTTTCCTTATCTAACTGTGAAATCATACGATCTTAATCTAATGTGATTGGTCTTCAAACGCTTCTTTAGCTATTATTGATTTATTGATAGTGAAAAAGCTCTTATCATTTGAGTGCGAGGGTGGGTCGAATAGTTCTGCATTGCTTAAAGCTCTGCTGGACACTACACCCACAGATAAGGGTGACTAGACTTTTCTAGGAAGCCTTATCTGAACATACCTGTTGTTTTCTGCTCTGTATATCCTTTAAATGAAATACTCCTAATTTCTTTCCTTTCTCATCTTCTAGTTCATAATAATAAGAACTGCGTTTCTTATGAACTTTGGCTGGAAGAAATACTGGTGCTAATTTACTACTGAATTTTTTTATGGTATTACTTTGCGTAAAATTTCTAGCGTAAACTAAGTCGCCGTTTTTAAATTCTATCTGCCGAGTACGTAAATTGTATCTATTAGCGTTCTCTTCATGTGATCGGTTTATGTTTAATTTGGCTTGTCGTCTCTGTAATTGCAAGATATCTGGTTTTTGTAGCCGAGTGTCGTCAGTTAATAAATTCAAACTGCGCAAGAGGCTATAATCCTTGCCGTTGAGAATCATATGCTGACCAAATGTCAAGAAGTAGGGTGATAAACCTGTGCTTCGATGTAAAGATGCTCTTAGAGTGCCGCTTATAGCGTCTAAATTGTCATCCCAATTAGTGTGATCATTCCCTATATAAGCTCTAATCGCGGCTAATACTGATCTGTTAAGTCTTTCACTCGCGTTAGCCTGTGGAGAATAGATTGCTGTAAGTTTCTGTTGTACTCCGAAACTGGTTAGGAAAGCTTGAAAATAGCTTGACTTAAATTGACTACCGTTATCAGAAAGTATAACTTCTGGTACGCCGAATGTATAAAATATAGCCCCCCTCAAATAGTCGGTATATCCTCATGTGTAAAGGCGTGAAAGAAAAATTAATCTCAGGTTGACTTAAATTTTTTGTTTCCTGTAATTCATTGGTATAAGATTGTTATAGAACTGTTCGTGCCTGCGTACTTCGTGTCGGAGCTGTGCTCTATTTAGGATTTTAAGATGCAATAACTCGTGTTGTAGACTAGGCTTCGCATTCCTAACTAACAATTCAACTAACTGTGCTTCGGAAACTCCGTTCTGAAGTCTATCTAGCAATCTTTCCATGTTTTCTTGAAAATCTTCAAAAGCTTCGTTTTCCCCTTGTTTGCGTTTGCGGATTGCTTCCCAAATGTCATAGTCTGTCTCAATATCTCCAAATCTATTCCTGAATTCGCCACAAAACGTATTCCAATCGAAATTGTAATTGTTTCGATGGAACTTCCAATACCAATCGCTTGCTTTTCCTGCGAATAAGAGGTATAAATGGTCACATAGAAGACCGAAATCATTACCTAGATTTTGTTTGGTAAGTGAACATATCCTGTACAGAAATTCGTCCATTCGGATGCTTGTTTTGCTGCCGTCGAACTTCAAACCCCATTTTTGGATAATTCCTGATACTTTTTCTGGGCTTACATAAGAGTTGGGATTGCTCCTGTTTATGCATATTTCTTCTACATTATTACCTGAATGATTTTGAGAATAACGGTTTTGCTCAGAATCATTCCTACTACGATCTCCATTTGAGTGAATATTCTCGTGTGTGGAATTTGTGTGAGTGGTTGGCGGTAATTGTAAGTTGTCCAATTGAGTTTTAATGGATGACTCTATGGTCTTCCCTATGTAAGAGGTGAGTTGCTCCATTAGCTGAGACTGCTGTTGGCTAACAGTCAATTGTACATAATGCATCATCTCTGTCTGGGTACTAAAAGTCACACCGGAAGTTGTTGGTGGTTCTGATAATAGCCTATCCAAATTTCCTCTGTATGTGTTTCTGGTTGACATTCCCCTTCTAGGAGGTGTACCTCGGACTCTGCCTGATCTGGTATTTCTTCTAGATGGATAATTATCATTATTTTCCTGATATTCGCTTACACTAGATGTGCCTGCTACTGCGGCATTTAATTCAGCGAACAGTGAATTATTAGAATACGATAAATTTGTTTCGTTGCAATCTGCATTGCAAGTGGGACATGTTTGTGTACTTTTTATATGGTTTATAATACACTGCTTATGAAATGAATGTCTGCAAGGTGCTGTTGCAGATAAAACTGTTTGTGTAAATATTTCTTTACATATAGCGCAGCTGTTTTCGATGCCTTGTGACATGTCAACTGCATTATCAGAACTATGCTTGGCTGTCATACTCTAGATATTAAATTATAATTAGTTTTGAATTTTGGTTTGTCTTTCTTTATGTCGATCCTCCTGTCAGAAAGTCTCAGTTCAATCTATAATTACTAGTGGATTGTATTTTGTCTATTGCCTCATGCTCTTGTTAACTAGACGATCGGACAAGATACCAACTTATTAAAGTTTCAGTATAATGTGTTCCAAGAAGGTCAGATTGTATACAAGGTTGAGTTAAATAACGTATGGTGATAAGCTTCTGTGGAATTGAAACAGCTGCCTTTGGTCGATCAATTCTCTTTCAAATTGAATCGCATATTCCTAAATTACACTATCTCTTCCAATCGATGCTCTCAATCCAATATGTTAATTTATTGAATTTAGTTCTATTGTTTCCCTAAGGTGGATGGTTAAGTATAGAGCTTCGTGTGCTAAACAGATTTACGATCTGATTGGCTTCACGTTTGGGCGCCAAAATGTGTAGTGTACCTCGTGTTGTAAGGGTTGTTCCCAGTCGGTCTTCTAATAGAGGGTGTTGTTTACTATTAAGAGAGGACGTTGTACTTCCTTCGCTAGGGATGCGCACTCTTGCTATGCTCGGGTCTAGCTCGCCGTGGTCGGGGTTCTTTCTAGCTTAGGATAGTACGACACGCTACTACATTTAATTAGTGCGTCTTACACAACAAAATTTACACGAAAAGAATCGATAAAGAAAAAGATGGATCAAGATGCTACTTCGGGTTCACGCCGACTCGTGTATAGTTGAGCAAAGAGATTCTGACAGATATCGGGAATTCAGATGGTAATTATTCCAGAAAGTCTTTACCCTCCCTACCGTGACAATGGTACTTGTGATTTGACATTGTCCCTTGGCCGAGCCTCAAAATCTCTACCACATATTTAAGTTAGTGTTCGACATAAGTACTCGACAAACCATTATGACCTTTTTATTCAAAATTCATATCCTTCAACTTCAATATCATTTAATAATCCATTTACCTAAATTTAGTTGCTTCATTTACAATCTATCTAATTTAACCTATCGTCCATTATCCCTAACTATGCCCTAAATTCTACATCTAATCATAACTAATAACAATATAAGTATTTACTATTGATTAAGGCATGATTATTATATAAGCTTAATTTTACTAGGCTTTACTTAGATTTTACCGCAAAATATTGATTCAAAATAGGGACAGTAGAGCGGCATTTTATATAGATTGATATTAGGTAATTGTTGTTGTTGTTATTTAGTACTCACGACCTTTTCATTTCATCACTCCATGATACGCTGTAAAATTGGGCCCAAGTTCACGTTGGCGTTGAGAGCTGCTGGTCAAAAATGTAAATAAACCTAATCATCTACCGAATGCCACACTCATGTCAATCTGCGGGGTATTTGCTTATTAATAAATTGCCAAAATAATTAAATAAAATAAAACAAAATCAAAACAAAAACATTGCTGCGCGCAGCGTATACTGCGCCCTGATTGTGTGCAGAACCCTTAAACTGGGTCTTCGGCCAGAGGGGTGGGTTTTCCGCCGCCTCGCGGTGATAATAGTCAAGTGGTGAGGCGATGCATCCGATCTACGTCGAATCTCTCACATGGCTTGGTTCCTTGGAGCACTCCGGTCTTCTACTTGGTTGCCCAGTCCGCATCTGCCATGCGGCAGTTATGCTTTAAGTCTTTCCTTTTTTGGCCGCTGCCTATGGATTGTAGGAACCACTAATGAGCCGAAAATTGTCGCTGTGTTGGGAATTGTCTCGAATTAAATATTTGCGAGAGAGAAGGTGCGGTTGTACGGGGACTCATCGATACGCCTTCGAAGCTGAATATTTATATAGGGATCACTACACGGCATTATTTACCTTATTTCTCGCACAAATTCACAGCACACAAAACTGCAAGCGCAAGCAGCGTAAGATGAGGGATATCCTTATCTAAACTGTCGCAATATACGATCTTAATCTAATGTGATTGGTCTTCAATCGCTTCTTTAGCTATTATTGATTTATTGATAGTGAAAAGCTCTTATCATTTGAGTGCGAGGGTGGGTCGAATAGTTCTGCATTGCTTAAAGCTCTGCTGGACACTACAGCACATAAATTTATTTTTCGTTGTTAAGGGATATAGAGGATGTGTCCAATCATCCCTTAATTTAAGGAAAAATGTTTGTCTCTTAAGCGGGTGGATGGGGTACGGCGCCTCTCTTGATTGACTTTCCATTTTCTTCGTTGGCAAATGACTTTTGAGAATGGGTTGTTGATTTTCCCTTTCGTTTCTTTCATTCCAAATGACTTTTGAGAACCTGGTTAATATACCTCCCGCGATCCCTTCTTTTTATCCCAAGTGAGTTGCCTCCTCCCTTTTTTATTTTGAAGGATCGTTGGTGAACATGTATTTTCATGTCAATACAAGTGTTCTTTATTATCAACAATAAAAAATCAGCACATGTGTTATGTAACCTTTTTACCATCCATCCCTCTTTGGTGATCATAGAACGTGTTTGTCCTTTTCGTTTCTTCTTGAAAAGGCGTGAGTGGACCGGTGGCATGTGACCTTTTCTCCCCTCCCCTTTTTCATTGCGTTGATCGAACACAGGTATCTGCCGGTGTGCACTGGTGCTTGTGACCTTTTCTTTGGTGGAAGGGGATTGCACACAAGTGACCCCTTTTTTCATCATCAATGGAAATCTCGGGTGACGGTGACCCTTTCTTCCCTCCCTCTTCAATGCATTGTGTAATTGCAGGTGTGCACAGGCTTCTTGAACGGGCATAAGTGCAAAGGTGGCATGTGACCTTTTCCCCCTCCATCCCTTTTTGGCAAGTGATTCGATCGTGGGAAGATGATTGAGCCTGGATCGAACACGTTTCGATATCGCTCCGTCGCATTCGCCGTATCGATTGCGTCTTCGTGGCGGTAGAGCTTCCACACACGTTTCTCACGTATCCTCACACCATTCAATCAGTGACCCTAATCCATTTGTATTACCCTACCCTTTTAAGGAGTGACAGGTGTCACTTAACCCTAATTTATCTAATTAATGAGCCTAATTAACGATAAAATATCAAAGCTGTCCCGCTTCTGATGTTTTCATACTACTAATTACCATTACCAATTAATGCTTTTCAACTTATAAGCTAACTTTGCTTAAAAATGGTTTTACTAAATTCGATTCAATCGAATCCAATTACTTATATATAATTTATTTTTTTTTTTAATTTTTCTTTTTAAAACTAAATTCCTATTATGGATCTTTTTTTGAAAATTGGCTAATTTAGGTAAACTATTTCATTATAAATAAATACGCGTACAAACACTAAACAATAAATACGCACACATAATTATACTCCCAATTTCATTTAGTTATATTTTTCCGCAAGTGTATAAAATTATGGCAGATGAAGATGACATGGTTGACGTATGAAGTCGGTCACTTTGCAAAACAAAGAGGAATGACTACACATGGTCAATGAAAACAAGTCCTGTGTATTGCTTTCGTACAGTGTGTTCCGCTGGTGTCTAATCGTATATACAAATGCATGTATATATAGATAGCGTCTAAATATATACATATATTTATTTGCATATACCAACTTTCCTTTCCTTACATGGGCTTCGCTTAGCGAACTCAGAAACGAAGTATGCAAAATAAATTCCACCTGCGTTCGGGTATTGCCGATGTCTCGCGAAGTTCTGACTGCATATTTGTTGTTGTTTTGGAACTGATTCGGAGCAGCGGCTTGCGACAAACTAGTAAATTAGACAGAGATCAGTGACGCTCATGAATGGATTAACGTCGGACGTGTTTTCGGTGCGGTCGTAATCAATCTTGCTAAGAGATGTTTCCGCTGTGAAATAAACTATCAAAAGTGGTCAAGTCGTTGTATAAGTGCTCCGCGAAGGTAAAGAACTTATTTTCGCGAAAGTGGACTTCGAGTTTTGGCAATAAATTGCAATTTAATTTTTGCAAATAATTTCAAAAGCTGAGCACGTGCTCCATTGGAACTTTTGGGTCAGCTTTTTAACAGCTGGTCCACGTGGCTCGCGCCCGCGCTCCGTGGTTTGTGTCCCGTATAAGTCTAGTGGAGCTTTCGCCTTAAAGTTTACGTAGCTTACGTACTTGTAAGTCCAGTAGAGCTTTCGCCTTAAAGCTTACGTAGCTTACGTACTTGCCAACACCAACGCCAGGTGGCGATAGGGTAAGTTAGAGCTATAGAGAGCGACAGCAGTGCCAGTGCCATGAGTGCGAGCAGGGCCTCGGGCACGTCGGCTCGAGAAAGGAGGAGAGGTCGGGTTGCCTCGAAACGCTCGGCGCCGACGCAAGCGAAGCTGCTGGCGTTGGCAGCAAAAGGAGTGCCTGAGCCAATTGGCACTATTGACGAGCAATTTTCCTCTTTGTAGGAGCCTCGGGCGTCCCCCGCCGCTGCCCCGCCGCTGCCCCCGCCGCTGCCCCCGCCGCTGCCCCCGCCGCTGCCCCCGCCGCTGCCCCCGCCGCTGCCCCACCGCTGACACAGCTGTTGCTGCTACCGCTGCCGTCCGTGCAGGACAAGCTGCCATTATGGCAGAGCTGTCGGCCTCGCAACGATTGGTGCGAAGGAGTTTTGCAGCCTTGGAGCCGCCAACATGGAGGAGATGTCCCTTGCCATCAGCCGTTATGACGAACTCGTCATGGCGCTGATGCTGAGGTGCGGAAAGCTGGAGACGCGGCTGGCAATGCCGCCACCGCCGCCCCCGTCGCCGGTTTTCCGCAGCTGCCGCAGACTGCACCCGTCGCTGCCCCGCGCGCCACTAAGGTGCGCGAGACGTGGTCAGCGGTCGTGAAATGCGACGACCCAGCGCTATCGGGAAAAGCGATAGCCGAGAAGGTGAGGACCATGGTGGCACCCTCCCTTGGAGTCAGGGTGCACGAAGTGCGAGAGCTCCGACGCGGCGGTGGTGCGATCATCCGCACACCGTCGGTTGGAGAGCTGCAAAAAGTCGTCCATTCCAAGAAGTTCGCCGAAGTGGGGCTCAACGTGGCAAGGAACGCCGCCGAGAAGCCGAAAATTGTAGTGTACGACGTAGACACTGCAATTAGGCCGGAGGAGTTTATGAAGGAGCTCCTGGAAAACAACTTTGATGACCGCTGTGGAATTTCGAAAGGCCGTTCACCTGGTGACCAAGCCCTGGTCTGTGACCGACAGTGCCACTGTCAATGTGACACTGGAGGTGAACGACAGGGCCATGGCGAAGCTTGATGTAGGCAGGGTTTACATCAAGTGGTTCTCGTTCAGATGCAGGTCACAGGTGCGGTCCTACGCCTGCCATAGGTGCGTTGGTTTCGACCACAAAGTCGGAGAGTGCCGACAAAAGGCAAACGTCTGCCGCCAGTGTGGGCAAGTTGGGCACACAGCAGCAAAATGTCAGAATCCGGTGGACTGCCGGAACTGCCGGCATAGAGCGCAACTCTCGGAGCATCACATGCTCTCGAGTGCATGCCCAATATATGGCGCAGTGCTAGCGAGTGTGCAAGCTAAACATTAATGTTTAGCTTCATCCAAGCGAACTGTGGCCGAGACCGAGCTCGGCGTCCGATTGAGGAGTTCGGGCTCAATGTTCGCGCTGCTGCAGAAGCCGTATCTCGGCGTCGACGGGATGGATGTGCTGCCTGAAGGAACAAGGATGTTCACCGATCGGCGAGGGAAGGCAGCCATCCTAGTGGATCAGAAGGCTGCCATCTGCATGCCAGTGGAGACCCTCACCAACGAATTTGGAGTATGTCTGGTCGTTAAAGGGAGTTTTGGCTCAATCTTCCTTTGCTCAGCATACTGCCAGTTCGATGCACCGACCAGCAGAGCCCCCGCAATCCTAGGCCTCGACGCGAATGCAGTGTCCCCCATGTGGCTTAGCAAACTCTCTCGGCATGCCGAGGCGCAAGCTAACTACAGCCGGGGTGAGCTGCTGTCCGAGTGGATGCTGGAGGCAAGAGCCGCCGCTCAAAACCAGTCAACAGAGGTGTACACGTTCGACAACTACAGAGCTCGTAGTGATATCGACGTGACAATCGTCAATGAGGCAGCATCTATGTAGGCCACATATGAGTGGAGAGTGGACGAGTGGGAGTTGAGCGACCATAACATTATTACTGTTGTGGCCGAACCAACTACCACGATGCGCACGTTGACGAGCATAGCTCTCTAGTGCGTCTGGAACTGTCTGAATGCGCGTGCCTCTGCCGACTACAAGAAATTCATCTGGAGGACTGGAAACTCTTCGTGGGAAACCACTCCGATGATCCATGGGGGCGCGTTTATAAGATTTGCCGAGGCCGCAGAAAGTGCACGGAGATTGGGTGCCTCCGCGTGAATGGCGAGTTAATCACCGATTGGGGTGATTGTGCACGAGTGCTCCTCCGCAACTTTTTCCCAGTTGCGGAGTCAGATGCACCGATTGCCATCGCGGAGGATGTCCCACCGGCCCTCGAAGCATTCGAGGTTGATGCTTGTGTCGCCAGGTTGAAGAGTAGGCGCTCTCCCGGCTTAGACAGCATCAATGGCACAATCTGCAAGGCAGTCTGGCGCGCCATACCTCAGCACTTAGCATTGTTGTTTTCCCGATGCATCCGATCGGGGTATTTTCCCAGTGAGTGGAAGTGTCCACGCGTAGTGGCGCTACTCAAGGGACCCGAGAAGGACAAGTGAGAGCCCTCGTCGTACAGGGGAATATGCCTGCTGCCAGTTTTTGGCAAGGTGCTCGAGGCAATCATGGTGAATCGAGTGAGAGAAGTTCTTCCGGAAGGCTGCAGATGGCAGTTTGGATTTCACCAAGGACGATGTGTGGAGGATGCTTGGAGACACGTGAAGAGCACTGTTGACGCCAGCCCGGCGCAATATGTGCTCGGCATCTTCGTGGACTTCAAAGGAGCACTTGACAACGTCGAGTGGAGTGCTGCACTGCGCCGGCTAGCCGACTTGGGATGCCGGGAAATGAGCTTGTGGCAGAGCTTCTTTTCCGGCCGAAGGGCAGTGATCCGAAGCAGTTCCGTTACAGTGAATGTGCCGGTAACTAGAGGTTGCCCGCAGGGGTCAATCAGCGGCCCATTTATTTGGGACTTGCTGATTGTTGTACTGCTTCAGCGCCTTGAGCCGTATTGCCCACTGAGTGCATACGCGGGTGATCTGCTTCTTCTCGTCGAGGGACATTCCCAAGCCGTACTACAGGAAAAAGGAGCGCAACTTATGTCCATCTTTGACGCGTGGGGAGTGGAAATTGGCGTTGCCGTTTCCACCACCAAGACGGTAATAATGCTGCTTAAGGGTACCTTGAGACGTGCGCCTACGGTAAAGTTTGCTGGAGCAAACCTGCCGTACGTGCGCAGCTGTCGGTACCTGGGCATCACGTCAGTGAAGGAATGAAATTCCTCACGCACATAGCTTCGCTACGTCAGCGAATGACCGGAGTCGTTGGAGCATTGGCGCGTGTGCTTCGAGTCGACTGGGGTTTCAGTCCTCGAGCCAGGCGGACCATATATGCCGGACTCATGGCACCTTGCGTGCTGTTTGGTGCCTCGGTATGGTATGTCACCGCCGAGCAAGTAGCTGCCAAGAGGCGATTAGCGTCCTGCCATAGGCTGATCCTGCTTGGATGCCTTTCGGTATGTCGAACAGTGTCCACCGCAGGACCTGCAGGTTCTTGCTGGAGCTCCCCCGCTTGACTTGGCTGCTAAGCAGTTAGCTGTCAAATACAAGCTGAAGCGTGGATACCTCCTGGAGGACAACGACTGGCTCTACGATGAGGACCTGGAAGGTCTGAACTGGGAGCAGAGAAAGGCGATGATTGAGGAGTGTATGCTGTTTAGTTGGCGGAACAGATGGGATGACGACAGCAAACCAGGACGGGTTACGCACCGGTTCGTCCCAGATGTTATTCTTATCTATCGAAACCCAAGTTTTGGGTTCTCGATGATGGGGCCTTTCCTGCTCACAGGGCATGGATCGCTCAATGCATTTCTGCATGAAAGAGCCCTCAACGACACCACTGCATGCGCATGTGGTGATCCATACGAGGATTGGATGCACGTATTGTGTACAAGCCCGCTGTATTTGCGAGGCCTCGATGGACTTGGTGTGCAGCGCGTTGGCGAAAACTGGACGTTTGAAGGAATCCTGGAGGATCAGGAGAGGACCCGACGGCTGATGCAGTTTGCTGAGGAGACGTTTCGCAGGAGGAGGGGCCTTTAGTTCAACATCTTTCCGTGTGGCTAGCGGGTGAGAATACTGCCACTGGGTGCCCTATCCGGGTTTTTGTCGGAACCAAAGGGGTGAGGACCACCGAGCCTGTAATTTCGGTACCACGGGTTGAGCAGATCTCCAAGACTGCTCATTGAGGTCGGCCCCCTTGTGGGAGTATCGTGGTGGCTGTGGTTATTCTAAAATCGCGGGAGATCTGCTAGGATCGACGTGGAGTTGCGTTCTCAACCTGGCGCTGTGACCATTAGATCAGTTAGAGATTTATGATAGGTCTCGCTCCTCACAAAGGGGGGGTGCACGTCCGGCTTACGTGCGCCCGAATTTGTACCGGGATAGTCACTATGTACATAGCTATAGCTTCTGGACCGGGGCGGTTGGCTGGCGCTTAATCCAGACTGTCGCATTATGTGGTCAGTTCTGGCGACATTGAAATGCTGTGGTTGTACTCCCTTCAATGCGGAACACGCCACATAAAATAAGCACGGAGAGATCCGATTTCTACTGCATATTTGTTGTTGTTTTGGAACTGATTCGGAGCAGCGGCTTGCGACAGACTAGTAAATTAGACAGAGATATATATATAACTATTTATTTACGTTTTTTATACTAATGTTTAATTATTTGTTACGTTTAATTTGTTTAATTATTTATATCCTTGCAGGATATTATAATTTTAGTCAGACCTTTGCAACGCAATAAAAGAGACGTTATTTTCGACCCTATATATATATATATATATATATATATATATATATATTCTTGATCAGCATCAACAGCCGAGTCTGTCCGTTTGTACCCAAACTAGTCTCTCAGTTTTGAAGCTAAATGAAGATTTGCAGTTAGAATTCTATATATTTACATACTGTTACTACTATATGTATAAGTCGGAAGGGACGAATCGGACAAAAATTGTAACTTTCATAACATTCATATTACATTCAATTTTTAGATACATCATTTAGAATTATTCTTGAATTTACTAATATGAATGTATAGCTGTAGATATAATATACATAGGTTAATATAAATGTAAACATTATCAATGATCCAATTGAAACCTGCAAGGGTATACAAACTTCGGCATCCGAAGTTAATTTCCTTTCTTGTTTGGCAATTTATTTCCTCTCCTCTTTGCTCATGCAGCCGATGCACAAACACTTCCATACATACATACATACAACACTGAAAAAGAACGGCGATACAGTGCCTACAACCCAGTATCCTCCACTATCGAGTTTAAAGAAAATTATTTCTGAAAATTAAAAATAATTAAAATATTAAAATAGTTTTATTAATTCTTTACCGCCAAAATAAGCGAACCGGGAAATTCGAATGCGGATTAAGAGAAAGGGTACTTACCCTTTCTCTCGGCAAGGGCAATGAGGGAATGGAGAATTAACGGCGTGGAGCTCTGGAACAGAGGGAAGGAACCGAGGCTATAAAGGGAGGTGCTAGAGGAAAAAACCGGGAGTAAAAATATTGGAGGCAAAACGTGCTGGACGAGATTAGAAAACTACGAGATTGAAAACGTGACCCGATCGCTGCCTTACCGTAGTGCCGTCGGCAGTGCCACCGCCTCAGCGCCGCCAGAGCCATCATCAGAGCCGCCCGGAGCTGTAGCAGAGAGCCGCCGGAGCCGTAGCCGGAGTCGCCGCCGCAGAAGCCCAGAGCGCCGCCAGCTCCGACGCCGAAGCCGCCAGGGGCTAATCCGGTGAGTCCGTTCCGGATAAAGGGCCATCTGAAGGGGTGTTGGCCATATTTGTTTATTTACGAAGGAAAAACAAAAAATGAATTAGTTTAGGATAAATTATTTATTGTAATGTGAGCGTCATTTTCTTTGTCCTCCGTTTGGCCGTATGCTGGGTCCGGGATTAGTCCAACACGAGCGCTGTGATCAAAGGGGAACGGAGTAGAAGCCCGGTCATTTTCTTTCGTTTTTTTTTTTTTTTTTTTTTTTTTTGCAAACAGCCGTACCTCTATATTTCTCTTGGAGCTTCAGCAGGGATTAGGGACTAAAGATGGAGGATGAGGCCGAAATTAAATAAAGAAATAATGAACATTGAGTAGAGCCATTTACCTGGGGAGATGAGTCGGTCGCCATACCGCCTGGAATAGGCTCCGGCCCGCCGGAGATGGGTGATGCCCCTAGATAACCAGGAGGCATCAGAGGATGGGTGGGTGCGTCGTGGCGGAAACACCAATGCCACCAATTTGTCCCAGCAGTGTCGTCCGTCTATATTCGTTTTGTTATTTACCTTTTGTTTGTAATTAGTGATGGTAGTTGTTTTTAGTGAGGAATGTTATCGGAGACGTCCGACTGGTCCGATATTCGATTGTGCGGACTGCGGGCATTGGGGCGAACCCAGCCCTGGGCCTCCTGAGCTAGCCCGGTGTTGCCCAAGGAAAAGATGCAGTTCCGTAACTAGTTATTAATGGCTTACAGCCAAAATAATTAGATATTTTAGAGCTATTTTCAGCTATTTTTTTGTGAACTTTCATCTCTAAAATTTAAATGCCTTATATGCAGATTTATCAACCTAATATATTAATTACCATTACCCATTAATGCTTTTCAAGGTACAAGCTTACTTTGCTTAGAAATGGTTTTATTGAATTCAATTCAATCGAATCCAATTACTGAATAATTTTTCTTTTTAAAACTAAATTCCTATTATGGATCTTTATTTGAAAATTGGCTTATTTAGGTAAACTGTTTCATTTTAAATAAATACGTGTACAAACACTAAACAATAAATACGTATACACACACAGAATTATACTCTCAATTTCTTTTAGTTATATTTTTCCGCCAGTGTATAAAATTATGGCCGATTAAGATGACATGGTTGACGTATGAAGTCGGCCATTTTGCAAAACAAAGAGGAATGACACAGGCATGGCCAATGAAAACCCATGAAATAAAATTATTATTATTTATGCAGAGCGATTTTGAAAACAGAGATATCCATTAAGTCAGCGATAATTACTGGTTTTTGTTCGTGTTTTAATATTTCCGTGATATCATCAATATTTACAATTTTGGTATTAAAAACATCAATTTTTGCTAGCGTGATTGTGTCAATTAGATTTTCAAGATCGAATTTTTATAATCGTAAGCGATGTTTTCGTAGTGGCAAATCTTGATCAATAAAAACATTTTTTAAGTCATCGGAAAGAGATTCTAATTCCTTGAACAACTTGGAATTGATAATAGATTGCTTATTATTATTTTCAATTAATTCATTAATTTTATTTTGTACTTTAATAAAATCATCATGATCCGGAGTTGCAGCTAACCACTTCCATACGGTGCCTAACTCATTAATTCGATTACTTCTATGTCATATTTAATTTTCCATTGTGACCTTTTATCAGTATCCCTTTTTATGTTATCTGTTTCTAATTTTATTATTTCTTTATAAAAACTCAATTTGGTTACATGGAATAAATCTGCATATGAATTTGACCTAGAATAAAAGATACTCGTGGCTTGTATAATCAATTATTTCTGATCTTATTAAAAGAATAAGGTATAGTAAGAGGGCCTGATAAAACATTTTCTGAAAAAGGATAAAAAATAGTAATATATAGTGACATATTCATCTTCCGACACCCCAGCCTCCTTACTTAATTAAACAACGCTTGATATTTAAGAAATTCTAATCAAGCCGTTAACGTAAACATAAACAGTCACAGCACTTTGCAGCGCTTTGGTACAAACAAAAGACCCAGCTCAGCTCAATATTGTAAATAAAGATTGGTGGCTGATGCAATGAGAGCATAATTCTCGAAATTATTCAGTGCCGCCAAGGCTTCATACAGAATTGTAAAAAACTTAGACTTCAGTCTTAAACGGAAATCCATTGTAAGCAGAATAAAAACCTTGTGAAATAAAACCCACATAATTTTATTCAAACGAGAAACTTGTTAATATATATACCTCTACTCAGTCCCTATGGACTGCGCCGATTTCTATGGAAAGTTGCACAAAGTTTAAAAAAAAAAAAAAACGCTCGGCAGTCATACACAACCCATTTGGCGCAATTTGCAGTGACTTCTTTTTTGAGAGATTCAGAGACCATTTTTAACTCTTGTGATCGTCTTAATGTTATACAACATTTTTGGCAAGATAAATTTGAATAAACTTGCAATTAATTGCCAAAGAGCAATGTTGTTACAGACGAAAATACATGCACTATCTTCGCGAAGCTTGTCAACTTTTATCGCTTTATTTCACACGTAAACACAGTTTTACACAGAAAGATTACAAGCGAACCGAAAACACGTCAGTCGTTAATCCATTAGTGCGCGTCACTAATTAGATGACAAGGCATTTGGTTCCGAAAAAGCTCGATTATTTAAATCTGACATGCTTCCAATATTTTGACTTTAGGTTTCGACAATTAATGAAATTGTTCAAAACTTCCGGAATTTTCGACAAGTATACTCTTGTCCATTATTATTGGAGGATCGAGTTTCAGCCTCACTTTCATGGCATGTACTATTGTCCGTTTCATTAACCTTCTTAAAAGAACCCCTGGATAAGATCCTGAATTGCAAGAAATAATTCAATATACAATTTATCTTAGATGCGTTTGCCTGTTGTAGGTTTAAAATTAATTACACAAATAAGTCCAACCGGCAGGTGTCGCAACTGCTTCGACGGGCAATGAGTGAATTAAGCCATAAAAATATTTCAGTTAAACGAAAAAAAAACAGCATCTCAGAAGAAACGCTACGAAAATATCAGATAAACGGGTGCTGATTGTACGATCAAATAGTCAATTAGAGCAGCTTCGTCGCACCATCTCCTCTTTGAACAATCGCCAACGGGCATTGGAGAAGTTTCATTGGTTCAGCCACAACAGCTATAATGTTATGGTCGCTCAACTCCGACTCGTCCACTCTCCACTCATATGTGGCCTATACAGATGATGCCTCATTGTCGATATTTGTCGAACGTGTACACCTCAGTTGACTGGTTTAGAGCGGCGGCTCTTGCCTCCAGCATCCACTCAGACAGCAGCTCACCCCGGCTGTAGTTAGCTTGCCCCTCGGCATGCCGAGAGAGTTTGCTAAGCCACATGGGCGCGTCGAGGCCGATGATTGCGGGGGTTCTGCTGGCCTGCAGCAGGACCGCATCTATGTACCTAAGGTACGGTTCAAGAGGTGCATCGAACTAGCAGTATGCTGAGCAAAGGAAGATTGAGCCAAAACTCCCTTTAAATTCCACCGCGGACGTCTCGTCTTCAAAGTTATTTTCCAGGAGCTCCTTCATAAACTCCTTCGGGCTATTTGCAGTGTCTACATCGTACACTAAAATTTTTGCCTTCTCGGCGGCGATCCTTGCCACATTTAGCCCCACTTCGGCGAACCTCTTAGAGTGGATGACTTTTTGTAGCTCTCCAACGGACGGTGTGCTGATGATCGCACCACCCACTACCCTAACTCCAAGGGAGGGTGCCAGCATGGTCCTCACCTTCTCGGCTATCGCTTTCCCTGATAGCGCTGGGTCGCTCCGCGCACCTTAGTTGAACGCGGGGCAGCGACGGGTGCGGTCTGCGGCAGCTGCGGAAAACCGGCAGCTGGCAACGACGGGGGCTGCGGTGGCGGCATTGTCAGCCGCGTCTCCAGCTCTCCGCACCTCAGCATCAGTGCCATGACGAGTTCGTCATTACGGCTGATGGCAAGGGACATCTCCTCCATGTTGGCGGCTCCAACATGCCAGCAGCTTCGCTTCCGTCGGCGCCGAGCTCTTCGAGGCAAGCCGACCTCTCCTCCGTCCTCTAGCCGACTTGCCCGAGGCGCTACTCGCACTCATGGCACTGGCACTGCTGTCGCTCTCCATAGCTTTTTCTCACCAAGTCGCCACCTGTTGTTGGTGTTGGCAAGTATTTAAGCTTTAAGGCGAAAGCTCCACTCCACTTATCCGGAAGACAGACCAGGGAGCGCGGGCACAAACCACGTGGACCAGCTGTTCAACGGCTGACCCAAAAGTTCCACTGTAGCACGTGCTGAGCTTTGCAATTATTTGCAAAAATTAAATTGCAATTTATTGCCAAAACTAGCAGCTCAGTTTCGCGAGAATAAGTTATTTATCTTCGCGCAGCACTTATTCGCCGATTTCACCACTTTTTATTGTTTATTTCGCTAAGGCAACAGCTCTTCGCAAGCTAGATAACGACCGCACCGAAAACACGTCCGACGTTAATCCATTCATGCGCGTCACTGATACAGTAAAGATAGATACATCGAGAATCGGATCTCTCCGTGTTTTTTTTATGTGGCGTGTTCCGCATTGAAGGGAGTACAACCACAGCATTTCAATGTGGCCAGAACTGACCACATAATGCGACAGTCTGGATTAAGCGCCAGCCAACCGCCCCGGTCCAGAAGCTATAGCTAGTACATAGCGACTATCCCGGTACAATCTCGGGAGCTCGTAAGCCGGACGTGCACCCCTCCTTTGTGAGGAGCGTGACCTATCATAAATCTCTAACTGATCTAATGGTCACAGCGCCAGGTTGAGAACGCAACTCCACGTCGATCCTAGCAGATCTCCCGCGATTTTAGAATAACCACAGCCACCACGATACTCCCACAAGGGGGCCGACCTCAATGAGCAGTCTTGGAGATCTGCTCAACCCGTGGTACCGAAATTACAGGCTCGGTGGGCCTCACCCCTTTGGTTCCGACAAAAACCCGGATAGGGCACCCAGTGGCAGTATTCTCACCCGCTAGCCACACGGAAAGATGTTGAACTAAAGGCCCCTCCTCCTGCGAAACGTCTCCTCAGCAAACTGCATCAGCCGTCGGGTCCTCTCCTGATCCTCCAGGATTCCTTCAAACGTCCAGTTTTCGCCAACGCGCTGCACACCAAGTCCATCGAGGCAAATACAGCGGGCTTGTACACAATACGTGCATCCAATCCTCGTATGGATCACCACATGCGCATGCAGTGGTGTCGTTGAGGGCTCTTTCAAGCAGAAATGCATTGAGCGATCCATGCCCTGTGAGCAGGAAAGACCCCATCATCGAGAACCCAAAACTGGGGTTTCGATAGATAAGAATAACATCTGGGACGAACCGGTGCGTAACCCGTCCTGGTTCGCTGTCGTCATCCCATCTGTTCTGCCAACTAAACAGCATACACTCCTCAATCCGCGCCTTTCTCTGCTCCCTTCCCCCCCCCTCCAGGAGGTATCGACGCTTCAGCTTGTATTTGACAGCTAACTGCTTAGCAGTCAAGTCAAGCGGGGGAGCTCCAGCAAGAACCTGTAGGTCCTGCGGTGGACACTGTTCGACATACCGAAAGGCATCCAAGCAGGATCAGCCTATGGCAGGACGCTAATCGCCTCTTGGCAGCTACTTGCTCGGCGGTGACATACTATACCGAGGCACCAAACAGCATGCAAGGTGCCATGAGTATGGCATATATGGTCCGCCTCCGACTCCGGTCATTCGCTGACGTAGCGATGCTATATGCATGGAATTTCATTCCTTCACTGACCGTTTGCTCCAGCACACTTTACCGGTGGGGCACGTCTCAAGTAACCCTTGCTGGTGGAAAAGGCAACGCTACGTTTGAACAATGGACAAAAGTTGCGAGACACCTAAAAGCTTTTAGCTCAAGAATCATTGAGTGCAATTGCCGTATGCATGGAAAGTTTTTTTCCTTCTTCGTTTTCCACCTTCATTTAGATTAAAATGTTTGGTTCTTTTTTCATTTTTTTTATTCTTTTCCTTTTTCACTTTTTTTTGCTTGTGTTAACTTATTTTATTTGTGTTTAATTAACTTGCACTTGTGACACTCACCATTTTTCACGCATCCGCCGATGAAAGCGCTTTCCTCAGAAGGACTAGCTAAAAGAGGGTGAAAATAAAATCACATGCAAAAAAACAAAACCGACGGAGACTATAACGGCGATCTAAAGGCCGTGGAAAATGTCAATGTGGCGACTGCATTCAGCTCGTGCTATTTCATGATACTCGTTAACTTTTTGGGAACAAGAAGTGAATTAACAATCCTCCTAATTGTCGACCAATGTTCATATGTTCGTTACTTCTTTTACATTTTTGTTGTTTTTCTTCTTATTTTTCTCGTTATGTCTTAAACTAATTTTTCTAAATTTTTTCCTTTTTTACTCCGAGCGCTGGATCTAAATTCGCTGTGCCGGCGTCGTTGTTCACGTTTCAACCTTCCCCTCATCTCCCTGTGGCCGTTGAGCAGTATCAGCTGCAGCCTATAAAATCCCCAAAAAGTCACTAGTTGTCTAGGCTTCTCCTCTCATTCCGCTCACCTTCTAATTGCAGCTCGGTGGCCGATAAAGAAAAATGCTTCTCTTTGGGCATACTTTTAATTTTCGATTAATAACGCCGGTTAAAAAATTACCTTCACACCTCAGCAGCCAAAAATGGAAAGACCAAAGATGATGCCGGAAAAGTGACGGTAAGCCAATGTGAAAGTGGGTGAAATGGGAACCGTTGACAATTGTCGCTGTTACTCTCACCCACCTAATCATTCGTGCCATATCTACCCTATCTTGCGACCTTTGACTGACCAACAGATGGCGCAAGCAGAAGTATCTTTCGCCGAGATACGCCACAGTTTGAATAAATCCTGATAAATCTTTTTTTATCAGTGGGGTCTAGTTTTACGACACAAATTAAACTCTCATGTTAACTGCCTAATTTAGGACTAATAAAAAATATCAGTGAAATATCAACTTAACAAATGCATACGTTTTCTTTATTTGCAGCCTTTTATTTATTTTACGAAACTTCTATATCTAAAATTTTGATACCTTATATGCAGATTTATCAATCTAATATTTACATACCCATTAATTACCATTACTAATTTATGCTTTACAAATTATAAGCTTACTTTCCTTAGAAATGGTTTTATTGAATTCGATTCAATCGAATCCAATAACTAACTCATGTTTCTCTTTAAACGTAAATTCCTTTTCTTGATCTATATTTGAAAATTGGCTAATTGAGGAAACTTTTTCATTTTAAATAAATACGTATTCATACTAAACACTACAAAACTATAAATACGTATACACACACTGAATTGTACTATCAATTTCTTTTACTTATATTTTTCCGTCAGTGTATTAAATTATTAAATGGCCGATTAAGATGACATTACGTTAGAAGTCTGCCATTTTGCAAAACAAAGAGGAATGACACACGCATGGCCAATGAAAACGAGTCCCGTGTATTGCTTTCGTGCAGTGTGTTCCGCTGGTGCCTCAGCGATATACATAAGCATATATATATAGATAGCGTCTAAATATATACGTATATTTATTTGCATATGTACATATATACCAACTTTCCTTTCCTTACATGGGCTTCGCTTAGCGAACTCCGAAACGAAGTAAGCAAAATAAATTCTACCTGCGTTCGGGTATTGCCGATGTCTCGCGAAGTTCTGACTACGTATTTGTTGTTGTTTTCGAACTGATTCGGAGCAGCGGCTTGCGACAGACTAGTAAATTAGACGGAGATGCATATGGTGTATCGAAAACCAAAAGTACTCGCATCGACTTTGGAATACCCTTTATTAATTAGTTGGAATATATATAACTATTTAAGTGTTTTTATTCTAATGCTTAATTATTTGTTTACGTTTAATTTGTTTAATTATTTATATCCTTGCAGGATATTATAATTTTAGTCAGACCTTTGCATCGCAATAATAGAGACGTTATTTTCGACCCTATATATATATATATATATATTCTTGATCAGCATCAACAGCCGAGTCTGTCCGTTTGTACCCAAACTAGTCTCTCAGTTTTAAAGCTAAATAAGGATTTGCAGTTAGTATTCCATATATTTACATACTTATACTACTATATGTATAAGTCGGAAGGGACGAATCGGACAAAAATTGTAACTTTCATAACATTCATATAACATTCAATTTTTAGATACACCATTTAGAATTAATCTTGAATTTATTACTATAAATATAGAGCTGTAGATATAATATGTATAGGTTAATATAAATGTAAAAATTATCAATGATCCAATTGAAACCTGCAAGGGTATACAAACTTCGGCATCCGAAGTTAATTTCATTTCTTGTTTGGCAATTTATTTCCTCTCCTCTTTGCTCATGCAGCCGATGCACAAACACTTCCATACATACATACATACAACACTGAAAAAGAACGGCGATACAGTGCCTACAACTCAGTATCCTCCACTATCGACTTTAAAGAAAATTATTTCTGAAAATTAAAAAATAATTAAAATATTAAAATAGTTTTATCAATTGTTTACCGCCAAAATCATTAGAGGTTTTCAGCTAGTTTTGGCGTATTTTCACACACACTACATTTTTTGTTTGCAGCGATCCTAGCTACAAATCGAACCAACTGAAATGAATTCAAATAGTTATTAATGGCTTACAGCCAAAATAAATACTTATATTTTATTTTATTTATATTTTAGAGCTATTTTCAGCTAATTTTCTGTGAGCTTTTATCTCTAAAATTTAAATGCCTTATATGCAGATTTATCAACCAAATATATACTTACCCATTAATTACCATTACCCATTAATGCTTTTCAAGTTACAAGCTTACTTTGCTTAGAAATGGTTTTATTGAATTCAATTCAATCGAATCCAATTACTAAATTATTTTTCTTTTTAAAACTAAATTCCTATTATGGATCTTTATTTGAAAATTGGCTTATTTAGATAAACTGTTTCATTTTAAATAAATACGTGTACAAACACTAAACAATAAATACGTATACACACACAGAATTATACTCTCAATTTCTTTTAGTTATATTTTTCCGCCAGTGTATAAAATTATGGCCGATTAAGATGACATGGTTGACGTATGAAGTCGGCCATTTTGCAAAACAAAGAGGAATGACACAGGCATGGCCAATGAAAACCCATGAAATAAAATTATTATTATTTATGCAGAGCGATTTTGAAAACAGAGATATCCATTAAGTCAGCGATAATTACTGGTTTTTGTTCGTGTTTTAATATTTCCGTGATATCATCAATATTTACAATTTTGGTATTAAAAACATCAATTTTTGCTAGCGTGATTGTGTCAATTAGATTTTCAAGATCGAATTTTTATAATCGTAAGCGATGTTTTCGTAGTGGCAAATCTTGATCAATAAAAACATTTTTTAAGTCATCGGAAAGAGATTCTAATTCCTTGAACAACTTGGAATTGATAATAGATTGCTTATTATTATTTTCAATTAATTCATTAATTTTATTTTGTACTTTAATAAAATCATCATGATCCGGAGTTGCAGCTAACCACTTCCATACGGTGCCTAACTCATTAATTCGATTACTTCTATGTCATATTTAATTTTCCATTGTGACCTTTTATCAGTATCCCTTTTTATGTTATCTGTTTCTAATTTTATTATTTCTTTATAAAAACTCAATTTTGTTACATGGAATAAATCTGCATATGAATCGTACGTCAATACGTCTTTATTGACCTAGAATAAAAGATACTCGTGGCTTGTATAATCAATTATTTCTGATCTTATTAAAAGAATAAGGTAAGGTAAGAGGGCCTGATAAAACATTTTCTGAAAAAGGATAAAAAATAGTAATATATAGTGACATATTCATCTTCCGACACCCCAGCCTCCTTACTTAATTAAACAACGCTTGATATTTAAGAAATTCTAATCAAGCCGTTAACGTAAACATAAACAGTCACAGCACTTTGCAGCGCTTTGGTACAAACAAAAGACCGAGCTCAGCTCAATATTTTAAATAAAGATTGGTGGCTGATGCAATGAGAGCATAATTCTCGAAATTATTCAGTGCCGCCAAGGCTTCATACAGAATTGTAAAAAACTTAGACTTCAGTCTTAAACGGATATCCATTGTAAGCAGAATAAAAACCTTGTGAAATAAAACCCACATAATTTTATTCAAACGAGAAACTTGTTAATATATATACCTCTACTCAGTCCCTATGGACTGCGCCGATTTCTATGGAAAGTTGCACAAAGTTTTTAAATCCGACAAAAACGCTCGGCAGTCATACACAACCCATTTGGCGCAATTTGCAGTGACTTCTTTTTTGAGAGATTCAGAGACCATTTTTAACTCTTGTGATCGTCTTAATGTTATACAACATTTTTGGCAAGATAAATTTGAATAAACTTGCAATTAATTGCCAAAGAGCAATGTTGTTACAGACGAAAATACATGCACTATCTTCGCGAAGCTTGTCAACTTTTATCGCTTTATTTCACACGTAAACACAGTTTTACACAGAAAGATTACAAGCGAACCGAAAACACGTCCGTCGTTAATCCATTAGTGCGCGTCACTAATTAGATGACGAGGCATTTGGTTCCGAAAAAGCTCGATTATTTAAATCTGACATGCTTCCAATATTTTGACTTTAGGTTTCGACAATTAATGAAATTGTTCAAAACTTCCGGAATTTTCGACAAGTATACTCTTGTCCATTATTATTGGAGGATCGAGTTTCAGCCTCACTTTCATGGCATGTACTGTTGTCCGTTTCATTAATCTTCTTAATAGAACCCCTGGATACGATCCTGAATTGCAAGAAATAATTCAATATACAATTTAGCTTAGATGCGTTTGCCTGTTGTAGGTTTGAAATTAATTACACAAATAAGTCCAACCGGCAGGTGTCGCAACTGCTTCGACGGGCAATGAGTGAATTAAGCCATAAAAATATTTTAGTTAAACGAAAAAAAAACAGCATCTCAGAAGAAACGCTACGAAATATCAGATAAACGGGTGCTGAATGTACGATCAAATAGTCAATTAGAGCAGCTTCGTCTCACCATCTCCTCTTTGAACAATCGCCAACGGGCATTGGAGAAGTTTCATTGGTTCAGCCACAACAGCTATAATGTTATGGTCGCTCAACTCCGACTCGTCCACTCTCCACTCATATGTGGCCTATACAGATGATGCCTCATTGTCGATATTTGTCGAACGTGTACACCTCAGTTGACTGGTTTAGAGCGGCGGCTCTTGCCTCCAGCATCCACTCAGACAGCAGCTCACCCCGGCTGTAGTTAGCTTGCCCCTCGGCATGCCGAGAGAGTTTGCTAAGCCACATTGGGAACACTGCATTCGCGTCGAGGCCGAGGATTGCGGGGGTTCTGCTGGCCTGCAGCAGGACCGCATCTATGTACCTAAGGTACGGTTCAAGAGGTGCATCGAACTAGCAGTATGCTGAGCAAAGGAAGATTGAGCCAAAACTCCCTTTAACGACCAGACATACTCCAAATTCGTTGGTGAGGGTCTCCACTGGCATGCAGATGGCAGCCTTCTGATCCACTAGGATGGCTGCCTTCCCTCGCCGATCAGTGAACATACTTGTTCCTTCAGGCAGCACATCCATCCCATCGACGCCGAGATACGGCTCCTGCAGCAACGCGAACATTGAGCACGAACTCCTCAATCGGACGCCGAGCTCGATCTCGGCCACAGTTCGCTTGGATGAAGCTAAACATTAATGTCTAGCTTGCACCCTCGCTAGCACTGCGCCATATATTGGGCATGCACTCGAGAGCATGTGATGCCCCGAGGGTTGCCCTCTATGCCGGCAGTTCCGGCAGTCCACCGGATTCTGACATTTTGCTGCAGTGTGCCCAACTTGTCCGCACTGGCGGCAGACGTTTGCCTTTTGTCGGCACTCTCCGACTTTGTGGTCGAAACCAACGCACCTATGGCAGGCGTAGGACCGCACCTGTGACCTGCATCTGAACGAGAACCACTTGATGTAAACCCTGCCTACATCAAGCTTCGCCATGGCCCTGTCGTTCACCTCCAGTGTCACATTGACAGTGGCACTGTCGGTCACAGACCAGGGCTTGGTCACCAGGTGAACGGCCTTTCGAAATTCCACAGCGGTCATCAAAGTTGTTTTGCAGGAGCTCCTTCATGAACTCCTCTGGGCTATTTGCGGTGTCTTCATCGTACACTACAATTTTCGGCTTCTCGGCGGCGTTCCTTGCCACGTTTAGCCCCACTTCGGCGAACTTCTTGGAATGGATGACTTTTTGCAGCTCTCCAACCGACGGTGTGCGGATGATCGCACCACCGCCGCGTCGGAGCTCTCGCACTTCGTGCACCCTAACTCCAAGGGAGGGTGCCACCATGGTCCTCACCTTCTCGGCTATCGCTTCCGATAGCGCTGGGTCGTCGCATTTCACGACCGCTGACCACGTCTCGCGCACCTTAGTGGCGCGCGGGGCAGCGACGGGTGCAGTCTGCGGCAGCTGCGGAAAACCGGCGACGGGGGCGGCGGTGGCGGCATTGCCAGCCGCGTCTCCAGCTCTCCGCACCTCAGCATCAGCGCCATGACGAGTTCGTCATAACGGCTGATGGCAAGGGACATCTCCTCCATGTTGGCGGCTCCAAGGCTGCAAAAACTCCTTCGCACCAATCGTTGCGTGGCCGACAGCTCTGCCATAATGGCAGCTTGTCCTGCACGAACGGCAGCGGTAGCAGCAACGGCGGTGGCAGCGACAGGGGCAGCGGCGGGGGAAGCCCGAGGCTCCTCCAAAGAGGAAAATTGCTCGTCCATAGTGCCAACTGGCTCAGGCACTCCTTTTGCTGCCAACGCCAGCAGCTTCGCTTGCGTCGGCGCCGAGCTCTTCGAGGCAAGCTCGACCTCTCCTCCGTCCTAGAGCCGAAGTGCCCGAGGCGCTGCTCGCACTCATAGCGCTGGCACTGCTGTCGCTCTTCATAGCTTTTACTTACCAAGTCACTTACCTGTCATTAGTACTGGCAAGCTACGTACGCTTTTAGGCGAAAGCTCCACAAGACTTATCCGGGACACAAACCACGGAGCGCGGGGCGCGAACCACGTGGACCAGCTATTAAACAGCTGACCCAAAAAGTTCAAATGGAGCACGTGCTCAGCTTTTGCAATTATTTGCAAAAATTAAATTGCAATTTATTGCCAAAACTAGCAGCTCAGTTTCGCGAGAATAAGTTATTTATCTTCGCGCAGCACTTATACAACGACTTGACCACTTTTGATTGTTTATTTCGCAGCGGAAACAGCTCTTCGCAAGATTGATTACGACCGCACCGAAAACACGTCCGACGTTAATCCATTCATGCGCGTCACTGATCTCTGTCTAATTTACTAGTCTGTCGCAAGCCGCTGCTCCGAATCAGTTCCAAAACAACAACAAATATGCAGTCAGAACTTCGCGAGACATCGGCAATACCCGAACGCAGGTGGAATTTATTTTGCCTACTTCGTTTCGGAGTGAAAGTGGTTAACTGCAACTCCGGATCATGATGATTTTATTAAAGTACAAAACACCATTAATGAATTAATTGAAAATGTTATTAAAGTTATATTTTTTGTCCGATTCGTCCCTTCCGACTTATACATATAGTAGTAACAGTATGTAAATATATAGAATTCTAACTGCAAATCTTCATTTAGCTTCAAAACTGAGAGACTAGTTTGGGTACAAACGGACAGACTCGGCTGTTGATGCTGATCAAGAATATATATATATATATATATATATATATATAGGGTCGAAAATAACGTCTCTTTTATTGCGTTGCAAAGGTCTGACTAAAATTATAATATCCTGCAAGGATATAAATAATTAAACAAATTAAACGTAAAAAATAATTAAATATTAGTATAAAAAACGTAAATAGTTATATATATCTCTGTCTAATTTACTAGTCTGTCGCAAGCGTGCTCCGAATCAGTTCCAAAACAACAACAAATATACAGTAGAAATCGGATCTCTCCGTGTTTATTTTATGTGGCGTGTTCCGCATTGAAGGGAGTACAACCACAGCATTTCAATGTCGCCAGAACTGACCACATAATGCGACAGTCTGGATTAAGCGCCAGCCAACCGCCCCGGTCCAGAAGCTATAGCTATGTACATAGTGACTATCCCGGTACAAATTCGGGCGCACGTAAGCCGGACGTGCACCCCCCCTTTGTGAGGAGCGTGACCTATCATAAATCTCTAACTGATCTAATGGTCACAGCGCCAGGTTGAGAACGCAACTCCACGTCGATCCTAGCAGATCTCCCGCGATTTTAGAATAACCACAGCCACCACGATACTCCCACAAGGGGGCCGACCTCAATGAGCAGTCTTGGAGATCTGCTCAACCCGTGGTACCGAAATTACAGGCTCGGTGGGCCTCACCCCTTTGGTTCCGACAAAACCCGGATAGGGCACCCAGTGGCAGTATTCTCACCCGCTAGCCACACGGAAAGATGTTGAACTAAAGGCCCCTCCTCCTGCGAAACGTCTCCTCAGCAACCTGCATCAGCCGTCGGGTCCTCTCCTGATCCTCCAGGATTCCTTCAAACGTCCAGTTTTCGCCAACGCGCTGCACACCAAGTCCATCGAGGCTCGCAAATACAGCGGGCTTGTACACAATACGTGCATCCAATCCTCGTATGGATCACCACATGCGCATGCAGTGGTGTCGTTGAGGGCTCTTTCATGCAGAAATGCATTGAGCGATCCATGCCCTGTGAGCAGGAATGGCCCCATCATCGAGAACCCAAAACTTGGGTTTCGATAGATAAGAATAACATCTGGGACGAACCGGTGCGTAACCCGTCCTGGTTCGCTGTCGTCATCCCATCTGTTCTGCCAGCTGAACAGCATACACTCCTCAATCCGCACCTTTCTCTGCTCCCAGTTCAGACCTTCCAGGTCTTCATCGTACAGCCAGTCATTCTCCTCCAGGAAAAATCCACGCTTCAGCTTGTATTTGACAGCTAATTGCTTAGCAGCCTAGTCAAGCGGAGGAACTTCAGCAAGAACCTGCAGGTCCGCGGTAGACACTGTACGGCATACCGAAAGGCATCCAAGCAGGATCAGTCTATGGCAGGTCGCTAATCGCCTCTTGGCAGCTACTTTCTCGGCGGTGACATACCATACCGAGGCACCAAACAGCACGCAAGGTGCCATGAGTCCGGCATATATGGTCTGCCTGGCTCGAGGACTGAAACCCCAGTCGACTCGAAGCACACGCGCCAATGCTCCAACGACTCCGGTCATTCGCTGACGTAGCGAAGCTATGTGCGTGAGGAATTTCATTCCTTCACTGACGTGATGCCCAGGTACCGACAGCTGCGCACGTACGGCAGGTTTGCTCCAGCAAACTTTACCGTAGGCGCACGTCTCAAGGTACCCTTAAGCAGCATTATTACCGTCTTGGTGGTGGAAACGGCAACGCCAATTTCCACTCCCCACGTCTCAAAGATGGACATAAGTTGCGCTCCTTTTTCCTGTAGTACGGCTTGGGAATGTCCCTCGACGAGAAGAAGCAGATCACCCGCGTATGCACTCAGTGGGCAATACGGCTCAAGGCGCTGAAGCAGTACAACCATCAGCAAGTCCCAAATAAATGGGCCGCTGATTGACCCCTGCGGGCAACCTCTAGTTACCGGCACATTCACTGTAACGGAACTGCTTCGGCTCACTGCCCTTCGGCCGGAAAAGAAGCTCTGCCACAAGCTCATTTCCCGGCATCCCAAGTCGGCTAGCCGGCGCAGTGCAGCACTCCACTCGACGTTGTCAAGTGCTCCTTTGAAGTCCACGAAGATGCCGAGCACATATTGCGCCGGGCTGGCGTCAACAGTGCTCTTCACGTGTCTCCAAGCATCCTCCACACATCGTCCTTGGTGAAATCCAAACTGCCATCTGCAGCCTTCCGGAAGAACTTCTCTCACTCGATTCACCATGATTGCCTCGAGCACCTTGCTAAAAACTGGCAGCAGGCATATTCCCCTGTACGACGAGGGCTCGCACTTGTCCTTCTCGGGTCCCTTGAGTAGCGCCACTACGCGTGGACACTTCCACTCACTGGGAAAATACCCCGATCGGATGCATCGGGAAAACAACGATGCTAGGTGCTGAGGTATGGCGCGCCAGACTGCCTTGCAGATTGTGCCATTGATGCCGTCTAAGCCGGGAGAGCGCCTGCTCTTCAACCTGGCGACACAAGCATCAACCTCGAATGCTTCGAGGGCCGGTGGGACATCCTCCGCGATGGCAATCGGTGCATCTGACTCCGCAACTGGGAAAAAGTTGCGGAGGAGCACTCGTGCACAATCACCCCAATCGGTGATTAACTCGCCATTCACGCGGAGGCACCCAATCTCCGTGCACTTTCTGCGGCCTCGGCAAATCTTATAAACGCGCCCCCATGGATCATCGGAGTGGTTTCCCACGAAGCGTTTCCAGTCCTCCAGATGAATTTCTTGTAGTCGGCAGAGGCACGCCTCAGCTTGACCACTAAGAGCTCCGCAGTGGCATCGTCATCACGACGCCGGGCATCCTGGAGTCGGCGTCGAAGTCTCCGGACTTCGCGCCGTGCAGCGCAGAGGTCGGCAGTCCACCAACGTGCTCTCACACGTCATGTACCATACTGCGCAGGGTCGAAACTTGCTGGTCCAACGGCGACTCGGAGAAGTTTTCCGGAATATCGGCTGTTCGTCCCAGGAATGCGGGGGTTCTGCTGGTCTGCAGGACCGCATCCATGTACCTAAGGTACGGTTCAAGAGGTGCATCGAACTGGCAGTATGCTGAGCAAAGGAAGATTGAGCCAAAACTCCCTTTAACGACCAGACATACTCCAAATTCGTTGGTGAGGGTCTCCACTGGCATGCAGATGGCATCCTGCTGATCCACTAGGATGGCTGCCTTCCCTCGCCGATCGGTGAACATCCTTGTTCCTTCAGGCAGCACATCCATCCCGTCGACGCCGAGATACGGCTCCTGCAGCAACGCGAACATTGAGCCCGAACTCCTCAATCGGACGCCGAGCTCGATGGTCGCAGCTCGGCCTCGGCCACAGTTCGCTTGGATGAAGCTAAACAATAATGTCTAGCTTGCACCCTCGCTAGCACTGCGCCATACATTGGGCATGCACTCGAGAGCATGTGATGCCCCCAGAGTTGCGCTCTATGCCGGCAGTTCCGACAGTCCACCGGATTCTGGCATTTCGCTGCAGTGTGCCCAACTTGCCCACACTGGCGGCAGACGTTTGCCTTTTGTCGGCACTCTCCGACTTTGTGGTCGAAACCAACGCACCTATGGCAGGCGTAGGTGCGTACCTGTGACCGGCATCTAAACGAAAACCACTTGATGTAGACCCTGCCTACATCAAGCTTCGCCATGGCCCTGTCATTCACCTCCAGTGTCACATTGACAGTGGCACTGTCGGTCACAGACCAGGGCTTGGTCACCAGGTGAACGGCCTTTCGAAATTCCACCGCGGACATCTCGTCGTCAAAGTTATTTTCCAGGAGCTCCTTTATGACCTCCTTCGGGCTAATTGCAGTGTGTACATCGTACACTACAATTTTCGGCTTCTCGGCGGCGATCCTTGCCACATTTAGCCCCACTTCGGCGAACCTCTTAGAGTGGACGACTTTTTGTAGCTCTCCAAAGGACGGTGTGCGGATGCTCGCACCACCCACCACCCTAACTCCAAGGGAGGGTGCCACCATGGTCCTCACCTTCTCGGCTATCGCTTTCCCTGATAGCGCTGGGTCGTCGCACTTCACGACCGCTGACCTTACGTGGAACGCGGGGCAGCGACGGGTGCGGTCTGCGGCAGCTGCGGAAAACCGGCAGCTGGCAGCGACAGGGGCGGCTTTGGCGGCATTGTCAGCCGCGTCTCCAGCTCTCCGCACCTCAGCATCAGCGCCATGACGAGTTCGTCATTACGGCTGATGGCAAGGGACATCTCCTCCATGTTGGCGGCTCCAAGGCTGCCAAACACCTTCGCACCAATCGTCGCGCGGCCGACAGCTCTTCCATAATGGCAAGCTTGACCTGCACCAACGGCAGCGGTAGCAGCAACGACTGTGCAGCGGCCGAGGAAGCTACAGCGATGCGCAACTACACATGGCACTGCGCACTGCTGTCGCTCCTCCATAGCTTTTTCTCACCAAGTCGCCATCTGTTGTTGGTGTTGGCAAGTATTTAAGCTTTAAGGCGAAAGCTCCACTCCACTTATCCGGGAGACAGACCAGGGAGCGCGGGCACAAGCCACGTGGATCAGCTGTTCAACGGCTGACCTAAAAGTTCCACTGTAGCACGTGCTCAGCTTTGCAATTATTTGCAAAAATTAAATTGCAATTTATTGCCAAAACTCGCAGGTCACTTTCGCGAGAATAAGTTTCACCACTTTTTATTGTTTATTTCGCTAAGGAAACAGCTCTTCGCAAGCTAGATAACGACCGCACCGAAAACACGTCCGACGTTAATCCATTCATGCGCGTCACTGATACAGTAAAGATAGATACATCGAGAATCGGATCTCTCCGTGCTTATTTTATGTAGCGTTATCCGCATTAAGGGGAGTACAACAACAGGATTTTAATGTGGCCAGAACTGACCACATAATGCGACAGTCTGGATTAAGCGCCAGCCAACCGCCGCGGTCCAGAAGCTATAGCTCTGTAAGCCGAAAGTACACTCCCCCTTTGTGAGGGGTCGAGACCTATCTTAAATCTCTACTGATCTAATGGTCAGAGCGCCAGTTTGAGAACGCAACCCCACGTCGATCCTGGCGGATCTCCCGCGATTTTGGGATAACCACAGCCACCACGATACTCCCACAAGGGGGGCGACCTCAATGAGCAGTCTTCGAGGTCTGCTCAACCTGTGGTACCGAAATTACAGGCTCGGTGGGCCTCACCCCTTTGAGCAGGAAAGTCCCCATCATCGAGAACCCAAAACTTGGGTTTCAATAGATAAGAATAACATCTGGGACGAACCGGTGCGTAACCCGTCCTGGTTCGCTGTCGTCATCGCATCTGTTCTGCCAACTGAACAGCATACACTCCTCAATCCGCGCCTTTCTCTGCTCCCAGTTCAGACCTTCCAGGTCCTCACCGTAGAGCCAGTCTTTCTCCTTCAGTGGGTATCCACGCTTCAGCTTGTATTTGACAGCTAATTCCTTTTCAGCCTAGTCAAGCGGGGGAGCTCCAGCAAGAACCTGCAGTGCCGCGGTGGACACTGTTCGGCATACCGAAAGGCATCCAAGCAGGATCAGTCTATGGCAGGTCGCTAATCGCCTCTTGGCAGCTACTTCGTCGGCGGTGACATACTATACCGAGGCACCAAACAGCATGCAAGGTGCCATGAGTATGGCATATATGGTCCGCCTCCGACTCCGGTCATTCGCTGACGTAGCGATGCTATATGCATGGAATTTCATTCCTTCACTGACCGTTTGCTCCAGCACACTTTACCGGTGGGGCACGTCTCAAGTAACCCTTGCTGGTGGAAAAGGCAACGCTACGTTTGAACAATGGACAAAAGTTGCGAGACACCTAAAAGCTTTTAGCTCAAGAATCATTGAGTGCAATTGCCGTATGCATGGAAAGTTTTTTTCCTTCTTCGTTTTCCACCTTCATTTAGATTAAAATGTTTGGTTCTTTTTTCATTTTTTTTTATTCTTTTCCTTTTTCACCTTTTTTTGCTTGTGTTAACTTATTTTATTTGTGTTTAATTAACTTGCACTTGTGACACTCACCATTTTTCACGCATCCGCCGATGAAAGCGCTTTCCTCAGAAGGACTAGCTAAAAGAGGGTGAAAATAAAATCACATGCAAAAAAACAAAACCGACGGAGACTATAACGGCGATCTAAAGGCCGTGGAAAATTTCAATGAGGCGACTGCATTCAGCTTGTGCTATTTCATGATACTTGTTAACTTTTTGGGAATAAGAAGTGAATTAACAATCCTCCTAATTGTCGACCAATGTTCATATGTTCGTTACTTCTTTTACATTTTTGTTGTTTTTCTTCTTATTTTTCTCGTTATGTCTTAAACTAATTTTTCTAAATTTTTTCCTTTTTTACTCCGAGCGCTGGATCTAAATTCGCTGTGCCGGCGTCGTTGTTCACGTTTCAACCTACCCTTCATCTCCCTGTGGCCGTTGAGCAGTATCAGCTGCAGCCTATAAAATCCCCAAAAAGTCACTAGTTGTCTAGGCTTCTCCTCTCATTCCGCTCACCTTCTAATTGCGGCTCGGTGGCCGATAAAGAAAAATGCTTCTCTTTGGGCATACTTTTAATTTTCGATTAATACGCCGGTTAAATAATTACCTTCACACCTCAGCAGCCAAAAATGGAAAGACCAAAGATGATGCCGGAAAAGTGACGGTAAGCCAATGTGAAAGTGGGTGAAATGGGAACCGTTGACAATTGTCGCTGTTACTCTCACCCACCTAATCATTCGTGCCATATCTACCCTATCTTGCGACCTTTGACTGACCAACAGATGGCGCAAGCAGAAGTATCTTTCGCCGAGATACGCCACAGTTTGAATAAATCCTGATAAATCTTTTTTTATCAGTGGGGTCTAGTTTTACGACACAAATTAAACTCTCATGTTAACTGCCTAATTTAGGACTAATAAAAAATATCAGTGAAATATCAACTTAACAAATGCATACGTTTTCTTTATTTGCAGCCTTTTATTTATTTTACGAAACTTCTATATCTACAATTTTGATACCTTATATGCAGATTTATCAATCTAATATTTACATACCCATTAATTACCATAACTCATTAATGCTTTTCAAATTATAAGCTTACTTTCCTTAGAAATGGTTTTATTGAATTCGATTCAATCGAATCCAATAACTAACTCATGTTTCTCTTTAAACGTAAATTCCTTTTCTTGATCTATATTTGAAAATTGGCTAATTGAGGAAACTTTTTCATTTTAAATAAATACGTATTCATACTAAACACTACAAAACTATAAATACGTATACACACACTGAATTGTACTATCAATTTCTTTTACTTATATTTTTCCGTCAGTGTATTAAATTATTAAATGGCCGATTAAGATGACATTACGTTAGAAGTCTGCCATTTTGCAAAACAAAGAGGAATGACACACGCATGGCCAATGAAAACGAGTCCCGTGTATTGCTTTCGTGCAGTGTGTTCCGCTGGTGCCTCAGCGATATACATAAGCATATATATATAGATAGCGTCTAAATATATACGTATATTTATTTGCATATGTACATATATACCAACTTTCCTTTCCTTACATGGGCTTCGCTTAGCGAACTCCGAAACGAAGTAAGCAAAATAAATTCTACCTGCGTTCGGGTATTGCCGATGTCTCGCGAAGTTCTGACTACGTATTTGTTGTTGTTTTCGAACTGATTCGGAGCAGCGGCTTGCGACAGACTAGTAAATTAGACGGAGATGCATATGGTGTATCGAAAACCAAAAGTACTCGCATCGACTTTGGAATACCCTTTATTAATTAGTTGGAATATATATAACTATTTAAGTGTTTTTATTCTAATGCTTAATTATTTGTTTACGTTTAATTTGTTTAATTATTTATATCCTTGCAGGATATTATAATTTTAGTCAGACCTTTGCATCGCAATAATAGAGACGTTATTTTCGACCCTATATATATATATATATATATTCTTGATCAGCATCAACAGCCGAGTCTGTCCGTTTGTACCCAAACTAGTCTCTCAGTTTTAAAGCTAAATAAGGATTTGCAGTTAGTATTCCATATATTTACATACTTATACTACTATATGTATAAGTCGGAAGGGACGAATCGGACAAAAATTGTAACTTTCATAACATTCATATAACATTCAATTTTTAGATACACCATTTAGAATTAATCTTGAATTTACTACTATGAATGTAGAGCTGTAGATATAATATACATAGGTTAATGTAAATGTAAAATATTATCAATGATCCAATTGAAACCTGCAAGGGTATACAAACTTCGGCATCCGAAGTTAATTTCATTTCTTGTTTGGCAATTTATTTCCTCTCCTCTTTGCCCATGCAGCCGATGCACAAACACTTCCATACATACATACATACAACACTGAAAAAGAACGGCGATACAGTGCCTACAACTCAGTATCCTCCACTATCGACTTTAAAGAAAATTATTTCTGAAAATTAAAAAATAATTAAAATATTAAAATAGTTTTATCAATTGTTTACCGCCAAAATCATTAGAGGTTTTCAGCTAGTTTTGGCGTATTTTCATGGCCGATTAAGATGACATTTACTTAGAAGTCTGCCATTTTGCAAAACAAAGAGGAATGACACACGCATGGCCAATGAAAACGAGTCCCGTGTATTGCTTTCGTGCAGTGTGTTCCGCTGGTGCCTCAGCGATATACATAAGCATATGTCGCAGAATAATTTAAACATTCAAATTATAACGATTATTTGTTGGTACACATTTGTTTTATTTCTTTGTGGTTCCCCTTTCTTTCGTGCGAGGCAGATACATAATTCTGTCAACGTAGTCTGGCCGTGGGCATGAGTGAGACAGATAGTGTTCGTCATAACTCACCACACTGTGCGTGTGTATTGGAGGGTGAGAAGGAATTGAAAAGGGATCGACATGAATTAAAGAGGCAGTCGAGTTGTGAAATTCAATCAACATGCCACGCGCCAGAAAACGTTTCGCCGAAAGTCCGGTCAAAGACTCGGATAATGAATCCTCGTCATCAGAAGTGGGATTACCTCCGTCTCCAGCCGATGATGCAAATCTTTTGTCAATTTTGGAGATGCAAAATCGTAATTTCGCTGAGCTAATAAAACAAGTGCAGTGCTCTCAAAATGAACCAAAAGATGCCAAAAACATTGTTCTGCCAAAGTTCAACCCTGATCGTGCAGGATCAGACGCTCTCTCCTGGTGTTCATCGGTCGACTACATCTTGTCCGAAAACCAGCTAGTGGGCAGCGCTCTTGTAATGTCCCTCAGCAAATCACTGGAAGGCACCGCATCTCACTGGCTCTCGCAGACATGTTTTCCCGGCATTACGTGGACGCAGTTCCGAGAATTATTTTTGCAATATTTTTCTGGAACGGAGACTTTGGCCGCAACCGTTATGAATTTGCTAAATGCACGCCCAAACGAAGGAGAGTGCTTGTCGCTGTATGGAAGCAGAATGGTCACATCACTTATGGCCCGCTGGAAGTCACTTAGCGTCGAGCAGATTGCAGTATCCGTTACGTTGGCACATGCAGCTGGGATAGACAAACGATTGCGCCGTTTGGTTTTTACGACGGATATCAAAACCAGAAACGAGCTGCATCAGGAACTCAAAGCCTTTTCGTTCGACACTAGACAGAACCAGCATTCGAGTGACAACTTATCAGCACCCCAAGGAAAAAGAGTCAGGACTATGTCTCACATCACGTGTCATAATTGTGGCAAACCCGGACACAAGAAGGCGGAATGTCGCTTTAATAAAGAGGCAACTCAGCGTCAGCAGCCCCGTAATCAACAATTTGGAGCAAAAGATCGATCATCCGTGATCTGCTATAAATGTGGAAAAGCTGGACATGTATCTACTGTGTGCCCAGATCGTCAGGAGCGTCCGCCGATGAAGAGCAATACCATCAAAGACGTAAACATATGCACAGTACTTGAGCCCTTAGGAACGTTGCTGCAGTTTGGTGAGTCGTTCCAATTTTACTTCGACTCCGGAGCCGAATGTTCACTCATCAAAGAGACTGCATCACTGAGATTATCCGGCACTAGAATAAACAACGTAGTGACATTGAGGGGTATAGGTGGCAACTCTGTTTGCAGCACTTTACAGATATTGGCGAATGTTTTAATTTGTGAGCGTTCTTTCGAAATCTTGTTTCACGTAGTTTTAGACAATCATATCAAATACGACGCTCTGATTGGCCGGGAAATTTTGAGCCAGGGCATCGGCGTGACAATTACATCAAGCGCGCTTACTATGTTTAACGAAAAGTCTGTATTACCTGTCGTAGTCTCCGAATGCACTCCTGACCTGGCTGGTGTCGATACCGATTTACATGGACAGGATAAAGACAAACTGCTCTCAATATTACAGGGGTATTCAAATTCTTTTATAAACGGTATACCACAGAGTCGCGTGACTACGGGACAGTTAGAGATTCGCTTGATTGATCAGAATAAGACGGTTCAGAGACGCCCTTATCGATTGAGTGTGGAAGAAAAAGAAAAGGTTAGACATTCCATTCAAGAGCTGTTGGAAGCAAACATAATAAGACACAGTTCCTCTCCTTTCGCGAGTCCGATGTTACTTGTCCGCAAGAAAAATGGTACAGACCGTCTGTGTGTTGATTATCGTGAGCTTAATGCCAATACCGTTTCCGACAAGTACCCATTGCCACTTATATCTGACCAGATAGCTAGGTTGAGTGGTGCTAGGTTTTTCACGTGCATTGACATGGCGAGTGGCTTCCATCAGATCCCAATACATCCAAGCTCTATTGAACGGACAGCGTTTGTAACCCCAGAAGGGCAGTATGAATACTTGGCTATGCCTTTTGGGCTTAAAAATGCGCCTTCTGTATTCCAGAGGGCCATTAATCGTGCCCTAGGCGATCTGACTCATACATATGCCATCGTTTATATGGACGATGTAATGATAGTTGCACGCACAAAGGAGGAAGCTTTCGACAGGCTAAAAATAACTCTACAAGCACTCGTCGAAGCAGGATTTTCTTTCAACATTAAAAAATGCTCCTTTCTTAAATCTTGTGTAGAATATTTGGGCTTCGAAGTTAGAGCAGGTGAAATTCGACCGAATCCTAGAAAAATACAAGCTCTTACAGATTTACCGCCTCCGCAATCTGTGACTCAACTGAGACAATTTATTGGACTGGTCTCGTATTTTCGTCAGTTTGTACCCAAGTTTTCACAGTTACTGAAACCACTCTATGCTCTAACTTCAAAAAGCATGTCATTTTCATGGGAATTAGAGCACGAGCAAATACGACAGAAGGTAATTTCAATCCTGACTAGTGAACCTGTTCTTACTATTTTCGATCCACAATTTCCTATTGAGCTTCATACAGATGCGAGTGCCGATGGCTATGGCGCAATTTTGTTGCACAAAATCGAAAACAAGCCACGAGTTATCGAATACTTTAGTAAACGGACTTCGTCAGCGGAATCGCGTTATCACTCGTATGAGTTGGAAACACTTGCAGTTTTCAATTCTATTAAGCACTTTCGCCATTACTTGCATGGTCGACATTTTATCGTTTTTACCGATTGCAATTCTCTCAAGGCATCTCGCACAAAAGCGGAACTGACTCCAAGAGTCCATAGGTGGTGGTCGTACATGCAATCTTTTGAGTTTGACATTCAGTATAGGCCAGGCGAACGAATGGCTCATGTAGATTTTCTGTCTCGAAATCCCATATCAAAAGATCGCATCCAGTCAAAAGGTACAGTGGAAAAACATATAAATTTAGCAGAGATTACTGACAAATGGTTGTTAGCTGAGCAGCAACGAGACGTAGAAACGTCGTCTATTGTTTCTAAATTGCGTAACGATGATCTTTCTGAGGATTTGGCCAAAACGTTCGAGTTAAGGGCAGGAACGCTGTATAGGAAAATTCAAAGAAACGGAAAGACTCGTTGTCTCCCTATCATCCCAAAGCCATTTAGGTGGTCAGCTGTAAACAATGTGCACGAGTCAATTATGCACCTTGGTTGGGAAAAAACCCTTGAGAAAATGTACGAATACTATTGGTTTGACAAGATGTCCAAATACGTTCGCAAATTTGTCGACAACTGTATTACATGCAGATTGTCAAAGCCCCCATCTGGTAGGGTACAAGCGGAATTGCATCCCATACCAAAGGTTAACATCCCGTGGCATACAGTCCACATCGACATCACAGGGAAGCTTAGTGGTAAAAATGAACAGAAGGAATACATAATCGTGTCAATAGACGCCTTCACGAAGTTTGTCTTTTTATCTCATACATCGAGGCTAGACACCGAGAGCTCTATTAAGGCATTAAGATCACAAATATCATTGTTCGGCGTACCCTCTCGTCTGATCGCAGATCAGGGACGTAGTTTTTCAAGCACAGCATTCCGTGATTTCTGTTCGGTTCAAAAGATAGATTTGCATCTGATCGCCACGGGTGCTAGTCGGGCCAATGGCCAAGTAGAGCGAGTTATGAGTACTCTAAAGTCCATGCTAACAGCGGTTGAGACAGGTCAGGGGTCATGGCAAGATGCTTTATGCGAAATTCAACTGGCTCTTAATTGTACGCCCAATAGAGTGACTAAGGTTAGCCCTTTAGAACTACTTATTGGCAAAGAAGCAAGGCCGTTTGGTCTCGTACCTGTTGTTGAAAATAAGAACGATGTTGATATTGATAAAGTTAGAGAAATGGCTAAGCAAAACATGGAAAAGAATGCCAATTATGATAAGGCTAGATTTGATAAAGATAAGGCTACTATTGTAAGACATAAAGTTGGTGATCACGTTTTGCTTAAGAACGAAGAGCGACATCAGACAAAATTAGACCCTAAGTTTAGAGGACCGTTTTTAGTAACCGAAATATTGGAAGGAGATCGGTATAAACTTAAGGCACTAACTAATAATAGAACATATAAATATTCTCACGAATTTTTGAGGCGTATGCCTGAGAAGGGGATTACCACGGAGTTGGATGATGAGTGTGATGATGAAGAAATCACAGAACTAAATGATGAAGTCAGTGATGAAGATGCCACAGATCAAGCCGGCGAGGGCTGTGATCTTGAAATAGAATAAAGACCTTTCCGGATCGGTTCCATGTTTCATGACTTTCTGTAGAGGTGAGCGCCCGAGTTATGTGGTTCTCCATTTGCTGCATTAATATTGAAATTTTGGTAATGATCGGACGTCAGTTATTTGGCCGGCTTATAAATTAAACTGTGAGCTATTTGCGATGGCCGGTTTGTCTGGATATAAGCTGTGGGCTAAATTAACTTGTTTATTGGCTGGCCAGTTTATTTTGTTAATGACCGTGTGCTAGTTGTTGGCATGATTTTTGTAAATGAAATGAAGAATATGGTCGCCTTATGAAAGAAAAGGCTGAATAATTTTAATTGTTTGAATTTAAGTTGGTGGTAATCTGAATCTCATGGCAAACGTTGTATAAGAGTAAGAAATAATTTGTTCAATTTTTATTAAGAAGAAAAATGTATTTTTGCGAAACCTGCTTGAATTTGAATTTGTATTAAAAGGAAAATAATAATAATAATAATAAGAGAATATTTTGTAAAACCTTTATATTGTAAACTCACGAGGACGTGAGATAGGTCAGGAAGGCCGTGTCGCAGAATAATTTAAACATTCAAATTATAACGATTATTTGTTGGTACACATTTGTTTTATTTCTTTGTGGTTCCCCTTTCTTTCGTGCGAGGCAGATACATAATTCTGTCAACGTAGTCTGGCCGTGGGCATGAGTGAGACAGATAGTGTTCGTCATAACTCACCACACTGTGCGTGTGTATTGGAGGGTGAGAAGGAATTGAAAAGGGATCGGCATGAATTAAAGAGGCAGTCGAGTTGTGAAATTCAATCAACATGCCACGCGCCAGAAAACGTTTCGCCGAAAGTCCGGTCAAAGACTCGGATAATGAATCCTCGTCACATATATATATAGATAGCGTCTAAATATATACGTATATTTATTTGCATATGTACATATATACCAACTTTCCTTTCCTTACATGGGCTTCGCTTAGCGAACTCCGAAACGAAGTAAGCAAAGTAAATTCTACCTGCGTTCGGGTATTGCCGATGTCTCGCGAAGTTCTGACTACGTATTTGTTGTTGTTTTGGAACTGATTCGGAGCAGCGGCTTGCGACAGACTAGTAAATTAGACGGAGATGCATATGGTGTATCGAAAACCAAAAGTACTCGCATCGACTTTGGAATACCCTTTATTAATTAGTTGGAATATATATAACTATTTAAGTTTTTTTATTCTAATGCTTAATTATTTGTTTACGTTTAATTTGTTTAATTATTTATATCCTTGCAGGATATTATAATTTTAGTCAGACCTTTGCATCGCAATAATAGAGACGTTATTTTCGACCCTATATATATATATATATATATATATTCTTGATCAGCATCAACAGCCGAGTCTGTCCGTTTGTACCCAAACTAGTCTCTCAGTTTTAAAGCTAAATAAGGATTTGCAGTTAGTATTCCATATATTTACATACTTATACTACTATATGTATAAGTCGGAAGGGACGAATCGGACAAAAATTGTAACTTTCATAACATTCATATAACATTCAATTTTTAGATACACCATTTAGAATTAATCTTGAATTTACTACTATGAATGTAGAGCTGTAGATATAATATACATAGGTTAATGTAAATGAAAATATTATCAATGATCCAATTGAAACCTGCAAGGGTATACAAACTTCGGCATCCGAAGTTAATTTCCTTTCTTGTTTGGCAATTTATTTCCTCTCCTCTTTGCTCATGCAGCCGATGCACAAACACTTCCATACATACATACATACAACACTGAAAAAGAACGGCGATACAGTTCCTACAACTCAGTATCCTCCACTATCGACTTTAAAGAAAATTATTTCTGAAAATTACAAATAATTAAAGTATTAAATAGTTTTATTAATTGTTTACCGCCAAAATCATTCGAGGTTTTCAGCTAGTTTTGGCGTATTTTCACACACACTACATTTTTTGTTTGCAGCGATCCTAGCTACAAATCGAACCAACTGAAATGAATTCAAATAGTTATTAATGGCTTACAGCCAAAATAAATACTTATATTTTATTTTATTTATATTTTAGAGCTATTTTCAGCTAATTTTCTGTGAGCTTTTATCTCTAAAATTTAAATGCCTTATATGCAGATTTATCAACCAAATATATACTTACCCATTAATTACCATTACCCATTAATGCTTTTCAAGTTACAAGCTTACTTTGCTTAGAAATGGTTTTATTGAATTCAATTCAATCGAATCCAATTACTGAATAATTTTTCTTTTTAAAACTAAATTCCTATTATGGATCTTTATTTGAAAATTGGCTTATTTAGATAAACTGTTTCATTTTAAATAAATACGTGTACAAACACTAAACAATAAATACGTATACACACACAGAATTATACTCTCAATTTCTTTTAGTTATATTTTTCCGCCAGTGTATAAAATTATGGACGATTAAGATGACATGGTTGACGTATGAAGTCGGCCATTTTGCAAAACAAAGAGGAATGACACAGGCATGGCCAATGAAAACCCATGAAATAAAATTATTATTATTTATGCAGAGCGATTTTGAAAACAGAGATATCCATTAAGTCAGCGATAATTACTGGTTTTTGTTCGTGTTTTAATATTTCCGTGATATCAATATTTACAATTTCGGTATTAAAAACATCAATTTTTGCTAGCGTGATTGTGTCAATTAGATTTTCAAGATCGAATTTTTATAATCGTAAGCGATGTTTTCGTAGTGGCAAATCTTGATCAATAAAAACATTTTTTAAGTCATCGGAAAGAGATTCTAATTCCTTGAACAACTTGGAATTGATAATAGATTGCTTATTATTATTTTCAATTAATTCATTAATTTTATTTTGTACTTTAATAAAATCATCATGATCCGGAGTTGCAGCTAACCACTTCCATACGGTGCCTAACTCATTAATTCGATTACTTCTATGTCATATTTAATTTTCCATTGTGACCTTTTATCAGTATCCCTTTTTATGTTATCTGTTTCTAATTTTATTATTTCTTTATAAAAACTCAATTTTGTTACATGGAATAAATCTGCATATGAATCGTACGTCAATACGTCTTTATTGACCTAGAATAAAAGATACTAGTGGCTTGTATAATCAATTATTTCTGATCTTATTAAAAGAATAAGGTATAGTAAGAGGGCCTGATAAAACATTTTCTGAAAAAGGATAAAAATAGTAATATATAGTGACATATTCATCTTCCGACACCCCAGCCTCCTTACTTAATTAAACAACGCTTGATATTTAAGAAATTCTAATCAAGCCGTTAACGTAAACATAAACAGTCACAGCACTTTGCAGCGCTTTGGTACAAACAAAAGACCCAGCTCAGCTCAATATTTTAAATAAAGATTGGTGGCTGATGCAATGAGAGCATAATTCTCGAAATTATTCAGTGCCGCCAAGGCTTCATACAGAATTGTAAAAAACTTAGACTTCAGTCTTAAACGGAAATCCATTGTAAGCAGAATAAAAACCTTGTGAAATAAAACCCACATAATTTTATTCAAACGAGAAACTTGTTAATATATATACCTCTACTCAGTCCCTATGGACTGCGCCGATTTCTATGGAAAGTTGCACAAAGTTTTTAAATCCGACAAAAACGCTCGGCAGTCATACACAACCCATTTGGCGCAATTTGCAGTGACTTCTTTTTTGAGAGATTCAGAGACCATTTTTAACTCTTGTGATCGTCTTAATGTTATACAACATTTTTGGCAAGATAAATTTGAATAAACTTGCAATTAATTGCCAAAGAGCAATGTTGTTACAGACGAAAATACATGCACTATCTTCGCGAAGCTTGTCAACTTTTATCGCTTTATTTCACACGTAAACACAGTTTTACACAGAAAGATTACAAGCGAACCGAAAACACGTCCGTCGTTAATCCATTAGTGCGCGTCACTAATTAGATGACGAGGCATTTGGTTCCGAAAAAGCTCGATTATTTAAATCTGACATGCTTCCAATATTTTGACTTTAGGTTTCGACAATTAATGAAATTGTTCAAGACTTCCGGAATATTTGACAAGTATACTCTTGTCCATTATTATTGGAGGATCGAGTTTCAGCCTCACTTTCATGGCATGTACTGTTTTTCTATTATTAGTATTCTGATAATGTTGTCCGTTTCATTTATCTCCTTAATATAACCCCTGGATACGATCCTGAATTGCAAGAAATAATTCAATATACAATTTAGCTTAGATGCGTTTGCCTGTTGTAGGTTTGAAATTAATTACACACATAGGTCCAACCGGTAAGTGTCGCAACTGCTTCGAGGGGCAATGAGTGAATTAATCCATAAAAATATTTTAGTTAAACGAAAGAAAAACAGAATCTCAGAAGAAACGCTACGAAATATCATATAAACGGGTGCTGAATGTACGATCTAATAGTCAATTAGACAAGCTTCCTGGGAATTCAACTGATATTTTTGAGCAAAATTTACTTCTTACACGTACTGAGCAAAGGCATTGAGACTTGGAATCATATGCCTTGCAGCATTTGCAGCATCTCCGTGCACTTTCTGCGTACTCGACAAATCTTATAGACGCGTTCCCATGGACCATCAGAATAATTTCCCACGAAGCGTTTCCAATCCTCCATTTTCGCCTCCAGATGAGCTTGTAGTCTTGTAGGCAGAGGCGCGCGTCAGCTCGACCACTCCGCAGTAGCATCGTCATCACGACGCCGGGCATCCTGGAGTCGGCGTCGAAGTTTCCGGACTTCCCGCCGTGATGCGCAGAGGTCGGCAGCGTAATATCGCACACGTCATGTACCATACTGCACAGGGTCGAAACTTGATGGTCCAACGGCGACTCGGAGAAGTTTTCCGGAATACCGGCCGTTCGTCTCACCATCTCCTCTTTAAACAATCGCAAACGGGCATTGGAGAAGTTTCATTGGCTCAGTCACAACAGCTATAATGTTATGGTCGCTCAACTCCGACTCGTCCACTCTCCACTCATATGTGGCCTGCAAAGATGCTGCCTCATTGTCGATATTTGTCGAACGTGTTCACCTCAGTTGACTGGTTTAGAGCGGCGGCTCTTGCCTCCAGCATCCACTCAGACAGCAGCTCACCCGGCTGTAGTTAGCTTGCCCCTCGGCATGCCGAGAGAGTTTGCTAAGCCACATTGGGAACACTGCATTCGCGTCGAGGCCCAGGATTGCGGGGGTTTCGCTGGCCTGCAGCAGGACCGCATCCATGTACCTAGGGTACGGTTCCAGAGGTGCATCGAACTGGCAGTATGCTGAGCAAAGGAAGATTGAGCCAAAACTCCCTTTAACGACCAGACATACTCCAAATTCGTTGGTGAGGGTCTCCACTGGCATGCAGATGGCAGCCTTCTGATCCACTAGGATGGCTGCCTTCCCTCGCCGATCAGTGAACATACTTTTTCCTTCAGGCAGCACATCCATCCCATCGACGCCAAGATACGGCTCCTGCAGCAGCGCGAACATTGAGCCCGAACTCCTCAATCGGACACCGAGCTCGGTCTCGGCCACAGTTCGCTTGGATGAAGCTAAACATTAATGTCTAGCTTGCACCCTCGCTAGCACTGCGCCATATATTGGGCATGCACTCGAGAGCATGTGATGCCCCGAGGGTTGCTCTCTATGCCGGCAGTTCCAACAGTCCACCGGATTCTGGCATTTTGCTGCAGTGTGCCCAACTTGCCCACACTGGCGGCAGACGTTTGCCTTTTGTCTGCACTCTCCGACTTTGTGGTCGAAACCAACGCACCTATGGCAGGCGTAGGACCGCACCTGTGACCTGCATCTGAACGAGAAACAGTTGATGTTAACCCTGCCTACATCAAGCTTCGCCGTGGCCCTGTCGTTCACCTCCAGTGTCACATTGACAGTGGCACTGTCGGTCACAGACCAGGGCTTGGTCACCAGGTGAACGGCCTTTCGAAATTCCACAGCGGTCATCTCGACATCAAAGTTGTTTTCCAGGAGCTCCTTCATAAACTCCTCCGGCCTAATTGCAGTGTCTACGTCGTACACTACAATTTTCGGCTTCTCGGCGGCGTTCCTTGCCACGTTGAGCCCCACTTCGGCGAACTTCTTGGAATGGATGACTTTTTGCAGCTCTCCAACCGACGGTGTGCGGATGATCGCACCACCGCCGCGTCGGAGCTTTCGCACTTCGTGCACCCTGACTCCAAGGGAGGGTGCCACCATGGTCCTCACCTTCTCGGCTATCGCTTTTCCCGATAGAGCTGGGTCGTCGCATTTCACGACCGCTGACCACGTCTCGCGAACCTTAGTGGCGCGCGGGGCAGCGACGGGTGCAGTCTGCGGCAGCTGCGGAAAACCGGCGACGGGGGCGGCGGTGGCGGCATTGCCAGCCGCGTCTCCAGCTCACGGCACCTCAGCATCAGCGCCATGACGAGTTCGTCATAACGGCTGATGGCAAGGGACACCTCCTCCATGTTGGCGGCTCCAAGGCTGCAAAACTCCTTCGCACCAATCGTTGCGAGGCCGACAGCTCTGCCATAATGGCAGCTTGTCCTGCACGGACGGCAGCGGTAGCAGCAACGGCGGTGGCAGCGGCGGTGGCAGCGGCGGGGGCAGCGGCGGGGGCAGCGGCGGCGGCAGCGACAGGGGCAGCGGCGGGGGACGCCCGAGGCTCCTCCAAAGAGGAAAATTGCTCTTCCATAGTGCCAACTGGCTCAGGACTCCTTTAGCTGCCAACGCCAGCAGTTTCGCTTGCGTCGGCGCCGAGCTCTTCGAGGTAACTCGACCTCTCCTCCTTCCTAGAGCCGAAGTGCCCGAGGCGCTGCTCGCACTCATAGCGCTGGCACTGCTGCCGCTCTCCATTGCTTTTACTTACTTACTTACTTACCAAGTACGTAAGCTACGTAAGCTACGTAAGCTTTTAGGCGAAAGCTCCACTCGACTTATCCACGTGGACCAGCTGTTAAACAGCTGACCCAAAAAGTTCAAATGGAGCACGTGCTCGGCTTTTGCAATTATTTGCAAAAATTAAATTGCAATTTATTGCCAAAACTCGAAGTCCACTTTAGCGAAAATAAGTTCTTTACCTACACGGAGCACTTATACAACGACTTGACCACTTTTGATAGTTTTTTTCACAGCGGAAACAGCTCTTAGCAAGATTGATTACGACCGCACCGAAAACACGTCCGACGTTAATCCATTCATGCGCGTCACTGATCTCTGTCTAATTTACTAGTTTGTCGCAAGCCGCTGCTCCGAATCAATTCCAAAACAACAACAAATATGCAGTCAGAACTTCGCGAGACATCGGCAATACCCGAACACAGGTGGAATTTATTTTGCATACTTCGTTTCTGAGTTCGCTAAGCGAAGCCCATGTAAGGAATTTTTATAATCGTAATCAATGTTTTCGTAGTGGCAAATCTTGATCAATAAAAACATTTAAAAAATCATCGGAAAGAAATTATATTTCCTTGAACAATTTGGAATTGATAATAGATTGATTATTATTATTTTCAATTAATTCATTAATTTTTTTTTTGATCCGGAGTTGCAGCTAACCACTTCCATACAGTGCCTAACTCATTTATTCCCCTTTTTGATCTAGTTGATATAATTCGTGTTAAAATTAAATCGATTACTTCTATGTCATGTTTTATTTCCAATTGTGACCTTTTATTAGTATCCCTTTTTATGTTCACTGTTTCTAATTGTATTATTTCTTTATAAAAACTGAAGTTGGTTACATGGAATAAATCTGCGTATGAATCGTACGTCAATACGTCTTTATTGTCAATTTATCAATTATTTCTGATCTTGTTAAAAAAATAAGGTCTAGTAAGAGGGCCTGATAAAATATTTTCTGGAAAAGGATACAAAATAGTAATATATAAATATTTAGAATTTTATATATTTTCTTTGTGAATAATTCTGTTTCTATTATTGATTATTATTTTGTTAGGTAAGTTTGCTTTAACTAATTGTTTTATGTATCTGGTTTTTGAGTTTGCTTCTTTCCCCGTGTTTCTTTTCATAAACTTCCTGTACTACATGATATTCTTTTTCCTTTCTGTTTCATTATGTGTTTCCAACATTTTTTCTTGTGCATTTTTTTTTAAATTTAAGGAATATTATTGTGCTCTATTGTATTATACAATATGTCACAGGGTTTTAGGTTCGTTGTGGAATGAATGCTTTGATTGTATTCTGGCGCGGCTCTTATTATTATTTCGGAATAGTCGGTAAAATTAAATTCTTTCTTAATGCATCGGGATAATTCTGTTAATGTAGAATGTGCCCTTTCGACTTGTCCGTTTGAAACACTGTGCCTCGGGTCTGCGTAATGTAAAGTTAGACCGCACCTTTGTGCAAAGGATTTAAATTGGGCCAAGGTAAAGCTCGGTTCATTATCGGTCATTATTACTTTGGATTGCGGAAATTGTTGCAGTAAATCCATTACTTTGTTTTCGGTGTTTAATTTATTTTGGATTTCTTTTACTACTAGAAATTTTGAATAAGCGTCAATACAAGTTATGAAAGTAATAATATATATCTATGTGTAAATTTTCGCCTTCTTTAATTGGGATTGCGGCTTCTCCAATTGGCATTTTAATTGAATGTTTGTTGTAGTCGTTTTCATTGCAAAATTTACCACTTTTTATAAATTCGTTTAAATAAGTTTGGTCAATAATACAATCTATTGATTTGTTTATAATTTTCGTCAAGTCCCCTGTGTCCTCTAGAATGTGTTTCTTCGATTATAACTGCTCTGTCTTCGGAATTTTCCACATCTTGGAGGAATATTCTTGTATACAAAAATTTGTTCATGAAATTATTTTAAAGTGTTTTTTGGATTCTATAAAAGTCCTATAGAGTGCAATGAATACCTATTGTTATATTAGGAGGAATATATTCTTTTAAAATTGTTATTAAATTCTCGGGAGTGTCAAATTAAATGATATGTCTGGTATCCTCGAATATATTAACCGACTCGTGTATTGTATACCTCCCCGTTGCTAATAGCAATTGTTGCTTAAACTGGTTTAAGGGTTTACGGGTTTCTTGTATAACATTCTCAAAACTACTCTCTGCTGAATGCTGAGTGATTTGATCCGAGACCGATTCGTTACTGTCAGTTAAGTTGTTAATCTGAATCCCTGATAGGGCGTCTGCAACTACATTAGTTGTACCTGGTTCATAAATAACTTTTGGAGTAAAACTTTCTATAAAAGAGTACCAACGTTTCATTTCTCTATTAGGATTTTTATCGGAGATTGCGAAGGATAACGGTTGATGATCGGTTTGAATTTCAATTCCAATTCACTCCGTATACGTAATTTCTTAGATTTTTTAAGGCCCATACTATGGCTAAAAGTTACTTTTTATTAGTTGCATAAACTTGTTCTGTTTTAGATAAAGTTTTTGAAATAAAAGTAATTGGCTTACCTTCTTGAGATAATACCATACCAATGGCGACGTCCGATGCGAGGGTGGTCAAAGTGATTTTTTTTATTATAGTCCGGTTGAATTAGTTCTACTTGGGCAATGAGATTTTCTTTCAGATCGTTAAAAGCTTTTATAGCTGGGTCATCCAGCTGAATTAACATTTTTGTTGACATCCTTTTTGAAATTTTGCCATTATGACCTCCCAGATATTTTGTAAAAGGCTTGGCTATATAAGCGTAATTCAAAACGAATTTTCTATAATAGCCCGTAAGGCCCAGAAGACTTCTTAGTTCCCGAATATTTTTTGGAAGCGGATATTTAACGATGGTTTCAATTTTTTCGGATCTGTCTTGATGACATTATAAGATACGATGTATCCTAGAAAATTGGTTTCGCGTTTAAAAATCTTTGACTTTTCTTAACAGATTTTCATGTTTGCTTTTAATAATATATTTGTTGTATTTCGGAGTTCAGAT
>JAWNOB010000050.1:0-76580 GCA_035046265.1 Drosophila bunnanda | reverse complement strand
AATGAACAAATTTTAATAATTTTTTCTTTCAAAAGTTTTCGATTTAGTTTTTCTTAGGTTATTAATTCTGCATAATCAATTTTAAATTATTATAATTTTTTTTTAATTTTAACAATAAAATCTCTTAAAAGAATGAAAAAATATTAATTTTTTTTCTTTCAATGGTTTCCTAAGTTAGTTTTTCTAAGGTTAATAATTCTGCATAATCAATTTCAAATTTTAAAAACGTATAATTTTTATCTTTTTTTTTTTTAATTTTAACAATGAAATCTCTATAAGAAATTGAAAATTTTTAATTAATTTTTTTCTTTCAAATTTTTAATTAATTTTTTTCTTTCAAAGGTTTTCTAAGTTAGTTTTTCTTAGATTAATAATTCTGCATAATCAATTTCAAAATTTAAAAACTTATAATTTTTATTATTTTTTTTTTTTTTAATTTTAACAATGAAATTTCTAAAATAAATAAAAAATTTTAATTAAATTTTTTTCTTTCAAAGGTTTTTTAAGTTAGTTTTTCTAAGGTTAATAATTCTGCATACTCAACTTCAAATTTGTTTAAATTAAAACTTTTTTGTAATCCCCTAAAAAAATTGGAAATTACAATATCATTAGGTTAAATTACAATATCATTCTTGGTCGATTTTTATCTATAATTATATTGAACAGTTGTTCAAAAAATCAAAGCATAAAAACCTCATAACTAAGTCAAAAGTACATTAATTTTAATTCGGAAAGCTTTTCTATGTTAGTTTTTCTAAGGTTAATAATTCTGCATAATTAATTTCAAATTTGAAAACCCTTAAATTTTTATATATATATATATTTTTTTTTTTAATTTTAACAATGCAATCTGTAAAAAATAAATAGAAAAAATTTTAATTATTTTTTTTCTTTCAAGTGTTTTCTAGTTAGTTTATCTTGGCTTAATAATTCTGCATAATCAATTTAAAATTTTAAATTCATTAATTTTTTATATATATTTTTTTTTTTTAATTTTAACATTAATAATTCTGCATATTCAATTTCAAATTTAAAAAACTTATAATTTTTATATATATATTTTTTTTTTTTAATTTTAACAATAAAATCTCTTTAAAAAAAATTGAAAAATATTAATTTTTGTTCTTTTAAAGGTTTCCTAAGTTAGTTTTTCTAAGGTTAATAATTCTGCATACTCAATTTCAAATTTTTAAAAATTGCATTTTTTTTCAATTTTTTTTTTGTTTATTTTAACAATTGTGAACAAATTTTATAATTTTTTTTTTTCAAAAGTTTTCGAGTTAGTTTTTTTTTGGTTCATAATTCTGCATACTCAATTTCAAATTTGTTAAAATTAAAATTTTGTCAAATTTTTTGTAATCCCCTAAAAAAAAATTGGAAACATTTTTTAAAATGTATTTTTTTTCAAACATGGTTAGATTGATTCCCCTGTTGATTCTGATTAAGAATATATATGGATTATAGGTTAGGAATTATCTCATTCACAGCGTTACAAGCTTAAATTACAATATCATTAGGTTAAATTACAATATCATTCTTGGTCGATTTTTATCTATAATTATATTAAACAATTGTTCAAAAAATCAAAGCATAAAACCTCATAACTAAGTCAAAAGTACATTAATTTTATTTCCGAAAGCTTTTCTATGTTAGTTTTTCTAAGGTTAATAATTCTGCATAATCAATTTCAAATTTATAAAACTTATAATTTTTATTTATTTATTTTTTTTTTTTAATTTTAACAATGAAATCTCTTTAAAAAAAAAATTTAAAAATATTAATTTTTTTTTCTTTTAAAGGTTTCCTAAGTTAGTTTTTCTAAGGTTAATAATTCTGCATACTCAATTACAAATTTTTAAAAATTTCAATTTTTTATCATTTTTTGTTAATTTTAACAATTGAATGAACAAATTTTAATTATTTTTTCTTTCAAAAGTTTTCGAGTTAGTTTTTCTAAGCTTAATAATTCTGCATACTCAATTTCAAATTTTAAAAACTTATAATTTTTATCTTTTTTTATTTTAAATTTTAACAATGAAATCTCTTAAAAACAATCTTAACAATTGAATGAAAAAATTGTTATTTTTTTCTTTCAAAAGTTTTCTAAGTTCGTTTTTCTTTGGTTCATAATTCTGCATACTCAATTTCATTTTTTTTTAAATTCAAATTTTTTTCAACTTTTTTTTAATTTTAAGAATCCCCTAAAAAAATTGGAAAATTTTTTTAAATTTATTTTTCTTTCAAACATGGTTAGATTGATTCTCCTGTTGATTCTGACTAAGAATTTATATATGGATTATAGGGTATGAATTGTCTCATTCACAGCGTTACAAGCTTAAATTACAATATCATTAGGTTAAATTACAATATCATTCTTGGTCGATATTTATCTATAATTATATTGAACAATTGTTCAAAAAATCAAAGCATAAAAATCTCATAACTAAGTCAAAAGAACATTAATTTTAATACGGAAAGCTTTTCTATGTTAGTTTTTTTAAGGTTAATAATTCTGCATAATCAATTTCAAATTTTAAAAACGTATAATTTTTATCTTTTTTTTTTTTTTTTTGAAATTTCAACAATGAAATCTCTATAATAAATTTAAAATTTTTAATTATTTTTTTTTCTTTCAAATTTTTAATTAATTTTTTTCTTTCAAAGGTTTTCTAAGTTCGTTTTTCTTAGATTAATAATTCAGGATAATCAATTTCAAATTTTAAAAACTTATAATTTATTATTTTTTTTTTGAAATTTTAACAATGAAATCTCTTAAAAAAATGAAAAAATTTTAATTATTTTTTCTTTCAAAAGTTTTCGATTTAGTTTTTCTTAGGTTATTAATTCTGCATAATCAATTTTAAATTATTATAATTTTTTTTTAATTTTAACAATAAAATCTCTTAAAAGAATGAAAAAATATTAATTTTTTTTCTTTCAATGGTTTCCTAAGTTAGTTTTTCTAAGGTTAATAATTCTGCATAATCAATTTCAAATTTTAAAAACGTATAATTTTTATCTTTTTTTTTTTAATTTTAACAATGAAATCTCTATAAGAAATTGAAAATTTTTAATTAATTTTTTTCTTTCAAATTTTTAATTAATTTTTTTCTTTCAAAGGTTTTCTAAGTTAGTTTTTCTTAGATTAATAATTCTGCATAATCAATTTCAAAATTTAAAAACTTATAATTTTTATTATTTTTTTTTTTTAATTTTAACAATGAAATTTCTAAAATAAATAAAAAATTTTAATTAAATTTTTTTCTTTCAAAGGTTTTTTAAGTTAGTTTTTCTAAGGTTAATAATTCTGCATACTCAACTTCAAATTTGTTTAAATTAAAACTTTTTTGTAATCCCCTAAAAAAATTGGAAATTACAATATCATTAGGTTAAATTACAATATCATTCTTGGTCGATTTTTATCTATAATTATATTGAACAGTTGTTCAAAAAATCAAAGCATAAAAACCTCATAACTAAGTCAAAAGTACATTAATTTTAATTCGGAAAGCTTTTCTATGTTAGTTTTTCTAAGGTTAATAATTCTGCATAATTAATTTCAAATTTGAAAACCCTTAAATTTTTATATATATATATATATTTTTTTTTTAATTTTAACAATGCAATCTGTAAAAAATAAATAGAAAAAATTTTAATTATTTTTTTTCTTTCAAGTGTTTTCTAGTTAGTTTATCTTGGCTTAATAATTCTGCATAATCAATTTAAAATTTTAAATTCATTAATTTTTTATATATATTTTTTTTTTTTAATTTTAACATTAATAATTCTGCATATTCAATTTCAAATTTAAAAAACTTATAATTTTTATATATATATTTTTTTTTTTTAATTTTAACAATAAAATCTCTTTAAAAAAAATTGAAAAATATTAATTTTTGTTCTTTTAAAGGTTTCCTAAGTTAGTTTTTCTAAGGTTAATAATTCTGCATACTCAATTTCAAATTTTTAAAAATTGCATTTTTTTTTCAATTTTTTTTTTGTTTATTTTAACAATTGTGAACAAATTTTATAATTTTTTTTTTTCAAAAGTTTTCGAGTTAGTTTTTTTTTGGTTCATAATTCTGCATACTCAATTTCAAATTTGTTAAAATTAAAATTTTGTCAAATTTTTTGTAATCCCCTAAAAAAAAATTGGAAACATTTTTTAAAATGTATTTTTTTTCAAACATGGTTAGATTGATTCCCCTGTTGATTCTGATTAAGAATATATATGGATTATAGGTTAGGAATTATCTCATTCACAGCGTTACAAGCTTAAATTACAATATCATTAGGTTAAATTACAATATCATTCTTGGTCGATTTTTATCTATAATTATATTAAACAATTGTTCAAAAAATCAAAGCATAAAACCTCATAACTAAGTCAAAAGTACATTAATTTTATTTCCGAAAGCTTTTCTATGTTAGTTTTTCTAAGGTTAATAATTCTGCATAATCAATTTCAAATTTATAAAACTTATAATTTTTATTTATTTATTTTTTTTTTTTAATTTTAACAATGAAATCTCTTTAAAAAAAAAATTTAAAAATATTAATTTTTTTTCTTTTAAAGGTTTCCTAAGTTAGTTTTTCTAAGGTTAATAATTCTGCATACTCAATTACAAATTTTTAAAAATTTCAATTTTTTATCATTTTTTGTTAATTTTAACAATTGAATGAACAAATTTTAATTATTTTTTCTTTCAAAAGTTTTCGAGTTAGTTTTTCTAAGCTTAATAATTCTGCATACTCAATTTCAAATTTTAAAAACTTATAATTTTTATCTTTTTTTATTTTAAATTTTAACAATGAAATCTCTTAAAAACAATCTTAACAATTGAATGAAAAAATTGTTATTTTTTTCTTTCAAAAGTTTTCTAAGTTCGTTTTTCTTTGGTTCATAATTCTGCATACTCAATTTCATTTTTTTTTAAATTCAAATTTTTTTCAACTTTTTTTTAATTTTAAGAATCCCCTAAAAAAATTGGAAAATTTTTTTAAATTTATTTTTCTTTCAAACATGGTTAGATTGATTCTCCTGTTGATTCTGACTAAGAATTTATATATGGATTATAGGGTATGAATTGTCTCATTCACAGCGTTACAAGTTTAAATTACAATATCATTAGGTTAAATTACAATATCATTCTTGGTCGATATTTATCTATAATTATATTGAACAATTGTTCAAAAAATCACAGCATAAAAATCTCATAACTAAGTCAAAAGAACATTAATTTTAATACGGAAAGCTTTTCTATGTTAGTTTTTTTAAGGTTAATAATTCTGCATAATCAATTTCAAATTTTAAAAACGTATAATTTTTATCTTTTTTTTTTTTTTTTGAAATTTCAACAATGAAATCTCTATAATAAATTTAAAATTTTTAATTATTTTTTTTTCTTTCAAATTTTTAATTAATTTTTTTCTTTCAAAGGTTTTCTAAGTTCGTTTTTCTTAGATTAATAATTCAGGATAATCAATTTCAAATTTTAAAAACTTATAATTTATTATTTTTTTTTTTGAAATTTTAACAATGAAATCTCTTAAAAAAATGAAAAAATTTTAATTATTTTTTCTTTCAAAAGTTTTCTAAGTTAGTTTTTCTTTGGTTCATAATTCTGCATACTCAATTTCAATTTTGTTAAAATTAAAATTTTGTCAAATTTTTTGTAATCCCCTAAAAAAAAATTGGAAACATTTTTTAAAATGTATTTTTTTTTCAAACATGGTTAGATTGATTCCCCTGTTGATTCTGATTAAGAATATATATGGATTATAGGTTAGGAATTATCTCATTCACAGCGTTACAAGCTTAAATTACAATATCATTAGGTTAAATTACAATATCATTCTTGGTCGATTTTTATCTATAATTATATTAAACAATTGTTCAAAAAATCAAAGCATAAAACCTCATAACTAAGTCAAAAGTACATTAATTTTATTTTCGAAAGCTTTTCTATGTTAGTTTTTCTAAGGTTAATAATTCTGCATAATCAATTTCAAATTTATAAAACTTATCATTTTTATTTATTATTTTTTTTTTTTTGAAGTTTTAACAATGAAATCTCTTTAAAAAAAAATTGAAAAATGTTAATTTTTTTTCTTTCAAAGGTTTCCTAAGTTAGTTTTTCTAAGGTTAATAATTCTGCATACTCAATTACAAATTTTTAAAAATTTCAATTTTGTATAATTTTTTGTTAATTTTAACAATTGAATGAACAAATTTTAATTACTTTTTCTTTCAAAAGTTTTCGAGTTAGTTTTTCTTAGGTTATTAATTTTGCATAATCAATTGCAAATTTTAAATTCTTTAAATTTTTATAATTTTTTTTAATTTTAACAATAAAATCTCTTAGAAGAATGAAAAAATGTTAATTTTTTTTCCTTTAAAGGTTTCCTAAGTTAGTTTTTCTAAGGTTAATAATTCTGCATAATCAATTTCAAATTTTAAAAACATATAATTTTTATCTTTTTTTTATTTTAAATTTTAACAATGAAATCTCTTAAAAACAATCTTAACAATTGAATGAAAAAATTGTTATTATTTTTTTCTTTCAAAAGTTTTCTAAGTTAGTTTTTCTTTGGTTCATAATTCTGCATACTCAATTTCAAATTTGTTAAAATTAAAATTTTGTCAAATTTTTTGTAATCCCCTAAAAAAATTGGAAACATTTTTTAAAATGTATTTTTTTTTCAAACATGGTTAGATTGATTTCCCTGTTGATTCTGATTAAGAATATATATGGATTATAGGTTCGGAATTATCTCATTCACAGCGTTACAAGCTTAAATTACAATATCATTCCTGGTCGATTTTTATCTATAATTATATTAAACAATTGTTCAAAAAATCAAAGCATAAAACCTCATAACTAAGTCAAAAGTACATTAATTTTATTTTCGAAAGCTTTTCTATGTTAGTTTTTCTAAGGTTAATAATTCTGCATAATCAATTTCAAATTTATAAAACTTATAATTTTTATTTTTTTTTTTTTTTTGAAATTTTAACAATGAAATCTCTTTAAAAAAAAAATTTAAAAATATTAATTTTTTTTCTTTCAAAGGTTTCCTAAGTTAGTTTTTCTAAGGTTAATAATTCTGCATACTCAATTACAAATTTTTAAAAATTTCAATTTTTTATCATTTTTTGTTAATTTTAACAATTGAATGAACAAATTTTAATTATTTTTTCTTTCAAAAGTTTTCGAGTTAGTTTTTCTTAGGTTATTAATTCTGCATAATCAATTTCAAATTTTAAATTCTTTAAATTTTTATAATTTTTTTTAATTTTAACAATAAAATCTCTTAGAAGAATGAAAAAATGTTAATTTTTTTTTTCCTTTAAAGGTTTCCTAAGTTAGTTTTTCTAAGCTTAATAATTCTGCATAATCAATTTCAAATTTTAAAAACTTATAATTTTTATCTTTTTTTATTTTAAATTTTAACAATGAAATCTCTTAAAAACAATCTTAACAATTGAATGAAAAAATTGTTATTATTTTTTTCTTTCAAAAGTTTTCTAAGTTAGTTTTTCTTTGGTTCATAATTCTGCATACTCAATTTCAATTTTTTTTAAATTCAAATTTTTTTCAACTTATTTTTAATTTTAAGAATCCCCTAAAAAAATTGGAAAATTTTTTTAAATTTATTTTTCTTTCAAACATGGTTAGATTGATTCTCCTGTTGATTCTGACTAAGAATTTATATATGGATTATAGGGTATGAATTGTCTCATTCACAGCGTTACAAGCTTAAATTACAATATCATTAGGTTAAATTACAATATCATTCTTGGTCGATATTTATCTATAATTATATTGAACAATTGTTCAAAAAATCAAAGCATAAAACCTCATAACTAAGTCAAAAGTACATTCATTTAATTTCCGAAAGCTTTTCTATGTTAGTTTTTCTAAGGTTAATAATTCTGCATAATCAATTTCAAATTTATAAAACTTATAATTTTTATTTCTTTATTTTTTTTTTTTTTTTTTTGAAGTTTTAACAATGAAATCTCTTTAAAAAAATTTAAAAATATTAATTTTTTTTCTTTCAAAGGTTTCCTAAGTTAGTTTTTCTAAGGTTAATAATTCTGCATACTCAATTACAAATTTTTAAAAATTTCAATTTTTTATAATTTTTTGTTAATTTTAATTTGAACAAATTTTAATTATTTTTTCTTTCAAAAGTTTTCGAGTTAGTTTTTCTTAGGTTATTAATTCTGCATAATCAATTTCAAATTTTAAATTCTTTAAATTTTTATAATTTTTTTTAATTTTAACAATAAAATCTCTTAGAAGAATGAAAAAATGTTAATTTTTTTTTTCCTTTAAAGGTTTCCTAAGTTAGTTTTTCTAAGGTTAATAATTGTTAATTTTAACAATTGAATGAACAAATTTTAATTATTTTTTCTTTCAAAAGTTTTCGAGTTAGTTTTTCTTAGGTTATTAATTCTGCATAATCAATTTCAATTTTTTTTTAAATTCAAATTTTTTTCAACTTTTTTTTAATTTTAACAATCCCCTAAAAAAAATTGGAAAATTTTTTTAAAATTTATTTTTCTTTCAAACATGGTTAGATTGATTCTCCTGTTGATTCTGACTAAGAATTTATATATGGATTATAGGGTATGAATTGTCTCATTCACAGCGTTACAAGCTTAAATTACAATATCATTAGGTTAAATTACAATATCATTCTTGGTCGATATTTATCTATAATTATATTGAACAATTGTTCAAAAAATCAAAGCATAAAACCTCATAACTAAGTCAAAAGTACATTAATTTAATTTCTTTTTTTATTTTAAATTTTAACAATGAAATCTCTTAAAAACAATCTTAACAATTGAATGAAAAAATTGTTATTATTTTTTTCTTTCAAAAGTTTTCTAAGTTAGTTTTTCTTTGGTTCATAATTCTGCATACTCAATTTCAATTTTTTTTAAATTCAAATTTTTTTCAACTTATTTTTAATTTTAAGAATCCCCTAAAAAAATTGGAAAATTTTTTTAAATTTATTTTTCTTTCAAACATGGTTAGATTGATTCTCCTGTTGATTCTGACTAAGAATTTATATATGGATTATAGGGTATGAATTGTCTCATTCACAGCGTTACAAGCTTAAATTACAATATCATTAGGTTAAATTACAATATCATTCTTGGTCGATATTTATCTATAATTATATTGAACAATTGTTCAAAAAATCAAAGCATAAAACCTCAGAACTAAGTCAAAAGTACATTCATTTAATTTCCGAAAGCTTTTCTATGTTAGTTTTTCTAAGGTTAATAATTCTGCATAATCAATTTCAAATTTATAAAACTTATAATTTTTATTTCTTTATTTTTTTTTTTTTTTTTTGAAGTTTTAACAATGAAATCTCTTTAAAAAAATTTAAAAATATTAATTTTTTTTCTTTTAAAGGTTTCCTAAGTTAGTTTTTCTAAGGTTAATAATTCTGCATACTCAATTACAAATTTTTAAAAATTTCAATTTTTTATAATTTTTTGTTAATTTTAATTTGAACAAATTTTAATTATTTTTTCTTTCAAAAGTTTTCGAGTTAGTTTTTCTTAGGTTATTAATTCTGCATAATCAATTTCAAATTTTAAATTCTTTAAATTTTTATAATTTTTTTTAATTTTAACAATAAAATCTCTTAGAAGAATGAAAAAATGTTAATTTTTTTTTTCCTTTAAAGGTTTCCTAAGTTAGTTTTTCTAAGGTTAATAATTGTTAATTTTAACAATTGAATGAACAAATTTTAATTATTTTTTCTTTCAAAAGTTTTCGAGTTAGTTTTTCTTAGGTTATTAATTCTGCATAATCAATTTCAATTTTTTTTTAAATTCAAATTTTTTTCAACTTTTTTTTAATTTTAACAATCCCCTAAAAAAAATTGGAAAATTTTTTTAAAATTTATTTTTCTTTCAAACATGGTTAGATTGATTCTCCTGTTGATTCTGACTAAGAATTTATATATGGATTATAGGGTATGAATTGTCTCATTCACAGCGTTACAAGCTTAAATTACAATATCATTAGGTTAAATTACAATATCATTCTTGGTCGATATTTATCTATAATTATATTGAACAATTGTTCAAAAAATCAAAGCATAAAACCTCATAACTAAGTCAAAAGTACATTAATTTAATTTCCGAAAGCTTTTCTATGTTAGTTTTTCTAAGGTTAATAATTCTGCATAATCAATTTCAAATTTATAAAACTTATAATTTTTATTTCTTTATTATTTTTTTTTTTTTTAAGTTTTAACAATGAAATCTCTTTAAAAAAATTTAAAAATATTAATTTTTTTTCTTTCAAAGGTTTCCTAAGTTAGTTTTTCTAAGGTTAATAATTCTGCATACTCAATTACAAATTTTTAAAAATTTCAATTTTTTATAATTTTTTGTTAATTTTAATTTGAACAAATTTTAATTATTTTTTCTTTCAAAAGTTTTCGAGTTAGTTTTTCTTAGGTTATTAATTCTGCATAATCAATTTCAAATTTTAAATTCTTTAAATTTTTATAATTTTTTTTAATTTTAACAATAAAATCTCTTAGAAGAATGAAAAAATGTTAATTTTTTTTTTCCTTTAAAGGTTTCCTAAGTTAGTTTTTCTAAGGTTAATAATTGTTAATTTTAACAATTGAATGAACAAATTTTAATTATTTTTTCTTTCAAAAGTTTTCGAGTTAGTTTTTCTTAGGTTATTAATTCTGCATAATCAATTTCAATTTTTTTTTAAATTCAAATTTTTTTCAACTTTTTTTTAATTTTAACAATCCCCTAAAAAAAATTGGAAAATTTTTTTAAAATTTATTTTTCTTTCAAACATGGTTAGATTGATTCTCCTGTTGATTCTGACTAAGAATTTATATATGGATTATAGGGTATGAATTGTCTCATTCACAGCGTTACAAGCTTAAATTACAATATCATTAGGTTAAATTACAATATCATTCTTGGTCGATATTTATCTATAATTATATTGAACAATTGTTAAAAAAATCAAAGCATAAAAATCTCATAACTAAGTTAAAAGTACATTAATTTTAATTTTTTTTTTAAATTCAAATTTTTTTCAACTTTTTTTTTAATTTTAACAATCCCCTAAAAAAATTGGAAAATTTTTTTAAAATTTATTTTTCTTTCAAACAGGGTTAGGTTGATTCTCCTGTTGATTCTGACAAAGAATTTATATATGGATTATAGGGTATGAATTGTCTCATTCACAGCGTTACAAGCTTAAATTACAATATCATTAGGTTAAATTACAATATCATTCTTGGTCGATATTTATCTATAATTATATTGAACAATTGTTCAAAAAATCAAAGCATAAAAATCTCATAACTAAGTCAAAAGTACATTAATTTTAATACGGAAAGCTTTTCTATGTTAGTTTTTTTAAGGTTAATAATTCTGCATACTCAATTTCAAATTTGTTAAAATTAAAATTTTGTCAAATTTTTTGTAATCCCCTAAAAAAAATTGGAAACATTTTTTAAAATGTATTTTTTTTGCAAACATGGTTAGATTGATTCCCCTGTTGATTCTGATTAAGAATATATATGGATTATAGGTTAGGAATTATCTCATTCCCAGCGTTACAAGCTTAAATTACAATATCATTAGGTTAAATTACAATATCATTCTTGGTCGATTTTTATCTATAATTATATTAAACAATTGTTCAAAAAATCAAAGCATAAAACCTCATAACTAAGTCAAAAGTACATTAATTTTATTTCCGAAAGCTTTTCTATGTTATTTTTTCTAAGGTTAATAATTCTGCATACTCAATTACAAATTTTTAAAAATTTCAATTTTTTTTAATTTTTTGTTAATTTTAACAATTGAATGAACAAATTTTAATTATTTTTTCTTTCAAAAGTTTTCGAGTTAGTTTTTCTTAGGTTATTAATTCTGCATAATCAATTTCAATTTTTTTTTTAAATTCAAATTTTTTTCAACTTTTTTTTTAATTTTAACAATCCCCTAAAAAAATTGGAAAATTTTTTTTAAATTTATTTTTCTTTCAAACAGGGTTAGATTGATTCTCCTGTTGATTCTGACAAAGAATTTATATATGGATTATAGGGTATGAATTGTCTCATTCACAGCGTTACAAGCTTAAATTACAATATCATTAGGTTAAATTACAATATCATTCTTGGTCGATATTTATCTATAATTATATTGAACAATTGTTCAAAAAATCAAAGCATAAAACCTCATAACTAAGTCAAAAGTACATTAATTTTAATACGGAAAGCTTTTCTATGTTAGTTTTTTTAAGGTTAATAATTCTGCATACTCAATTTCAAATTTGTTAAAATTAAAATTTTGTCAAATTTTTTGTAATCCCCTAAAAAAAATTGGAAACATTTTTTAAAATGTATTTTTTTTGCAAACATGGTTAGATTGATTCCCCTGTTGATTCTGATTAAGAATATATATGGATTATAGGTTAGGAATTATCTCATTCACAGCGTTACAAGCTTAAATTACAATATCATTAGGTTAAATTACAATATCATTCTTGGTCGATTTTTATCTATAATTATATTAAACAATTGTTCAAAAAATCAAAGCATAAAACCTCATAACTAAGTCAAAAGTACATTAATTTTATTTCCGAAAGCTTTTCTATGTTATTTTTTCTAAGGTTAATAATTCTGCATACTCAATTACAAATTTTTAAAAATTTCAATTTTTTGTAATTTTTTGTTAATTTTAACAATTGAATGAACAAATTTTAATTATTTTTTCTTTCAAAAGTTTTCGAGTTAGTTTTTCTTAGGTTATTAATTCTGCATAATCAATTTCAATTTTTTTTTAAATTCAAATTTTTTTCAACTTTTTTTTAATTTTAACAATCCCCTAAAAAAAATTGGAAAATTTTTTTAAAATTTATTTTTCTTTCAAACATGGTTAGAGTGATTCTGCTGTTGATTCTGACTAAGAATTTATATATGGATTATAGGGTATGAATTGTCTCATTCACAGCGTTACAAGCTTAAATTACAATATCATTAGGTTAAATTACAATATCATTCTTGGTCGATATTTATCTATAATTATATTGAACAATTGTTAAAAAAATCAAAGCATAAAAATCTCATAACTAAGTTAAAAGTACATTAATTTTAATTTTTTTTTAAATTCAAATTTTTTTCAACTTTTTTTTTAATTTTAACAATCCCCTAAAAAAATTGGAAAATTTTTTTTTAATTTATTTTTTTTTCAAACAGGGTTAGATTGATTCTCCTGTTGATTCTGACAAAGAATTTATATATGGATTATAGGGTATGAATTGTCTCATTCACAGCGTTACAAGCTTAAATTACAATATCATTAGGTTAAATTACAATATCATTCTTGGTCGATATTTATCTATAATTATATTGAACAATTGTTCAAAAAATCAAAGCATAAAACCTCATAACTAAGTCAAAAGTACATTAATTTTAATACGGAAAGCTTTTCTATGTTAGTTTTTTTAAGGTTAATAATTCTGCATACTCAATTTCAAATTTGTTAAAATTAAAATTTTGTCAAATTTTTTGTAATCCCCTAAAAAAAATTGGAAACATTTTTTAAAATGTATTTTTTTTGCAAACATGGTTAGATTGATTCCCCTGTTGATTCTGATTAAGAATATATATGGATTATAGGTTAGGAATTATCTCATTCACAGCGTTACAAGCTTAAATTACAATATCATTAGGTTAAATTACAATATCATTCTTGGTCGATTTTTATCTATAATTATATTAAACAATTGTTCAAAAAATCAAAGCATAAAACCTCATAACTAAGTCAAAAGTACATTAATTTTATTTCCGAAAGCTTTTCTATGTTATTTTTTCTAAGGTTAATAATTCTGCATACTCAATTACAAATTTTTAAAAATTTCAATTTTTTGTAATTTTTTGTTAATTTTAACAATTGAATGAACAAATTTTAATTATTTTTTCTTTCAAAAGTTTTCGAGTTAGTTTTTCTTAGGTTATTAATTCTGCATAATCAATTTCAATTTTTTTTTAAATTCAAATTTTTTTCAACTTTTTTTTAATTTTAACAATCCCCTAAAAAAAATTGGAAAATTTTTTTTAAATTTATTTTTCTTTCAAACATGGTTAGATTGATTCTGCTGTTGATTCTGACTAAGAATTTATATATGGATTATAGGGTATGAATTGTCTCATTCACAGCGTTACAAGCTTAAATTACAATATTATTAGGTTAAATTACAATATCATTCTTGGTCGATATTTATCTATAATTATATTGAACAATTGTTAAAAAAATCAAAGCATAAAAATCTCATAACTAAGTTAAAAGTACATTAATTTTAATTTTTTTTTAAATTCAAATTTTTTTCAACTTTTTTTTTAATTTTAACAATCCCCTAAAAAAATTGGAAATTTTTTTTAAAATTTATTTTTCTTTCAAACAGGGTTAGATTGATTCTCCTGTGGATTCTGACAAAGAATTTATATATGGATTATAGGGTATGAATTGTCTCATTCACAGCGTTACAAGCTTAAATTACAATATCATTAGGTTAAATTACAATATCATTCTTGGTCGATATTTATCTATAATTATATTGAACAATTGTTCAAAAAATCAAAGCATAAAAATCTCATAACTAAGTCAAAAGTACATTAATTTTAATACGGAAAGCTTTTCTATGTTAGTTTTTTTAAGGTTAATAATTCTGCATAATCAATTTCAAATTTTAAAAACGTATAATTTTATCTTTTTTTTTTTTTTTTGTTTTTGAAATTTTAACAATGAAATCTCTATAATAAATTTAAAATTTGTAATTAATTTTTTTTTCTTTCAAATTTTTAATTAATTTTTTTCTTTCAAAGGTTTTCTAAGTTCGTTTTTCTTAGATTAATAATTCAGGATAATCAATTTCAAATTTTAAAAACTTATAATTTATTATTTTTTTTTTAAATTTTAACAATGAAATCTCTTAAAAAAATGAAAAATTTTAATTATTTTTTCTTTCAAAAGTTTTCTAAGTTAGTTTTTCTTTGGTTTATAATTCTGCATACTCAATTTCAAATTTGTTAAAATTAAAATTTTGTCAAATTTTTTGTAATCCCCTAAAAAAAATTGGAAACATTTTTTAAAATGTATTTTTTTTGCAAACATGGTTAGATTGATTCCCCTGTTGATTCTGATTAAGAATATATATGGATTATAGGTTAGGAATTATCTCATTCACAGCGTTACAAGCTTAAATTACAATATCATTAGGTTAAATTACAATATCATTCTTGGTCGATTTTTATCTATAATTATATTAAACAATTGTTCAAAAAATCAAAGCATAAAACCTCATAACTAAGTCAAAAGTACATTAATTTTATTTCCGAAAGCTTTTCTATGTTAGTTTTTCTAAGATTAATAATTCTGCATACTCAATTACAAATTTTTAAAAATTTCAATTTTTTGTAATTTTTTGTTAATTTTAACAATTGAATGAACAAATTTTAATTATTTTTTCTTTCAAAAGTTTTCGAGTTAGTTTTTCTTAGGTTATTAATTCTGCATAATCAATTTCATTTTTTTTTTTAAATTCAAATTTTTTTCAACTTTTTTTTAATTTTAACAATCCCCTAAAAAAAATTGGAAAATTTTTTTAAAATTTATTTTTTTTTCAAACATGGTTAGATTGATTCTCCTGTTGATTCTGACTAAGAATTTATATATGGATTATAGGGTATGAATTGTCTCATTCACAGCGTTACAAGCTTAAATTACAATATCATTAGGTTAAATTACAATATCATTCTTGGTCGATATTTATCTATAATTATATTGAACAATTGTTAAAAAAATCAAAGCATAAAAATCTCATAACTAAGTTAAAAGTACATTAATTTTAATTTTTTTTTTTATATTCAATTTTTTTTAAACTTTTTTTTTAATTTTAACAATCCCCTAAAAAAATTGGAAAATTTTTTTTAAATTTATTTTTCTTTCAAACAGGGTTAGATTGATTCTCCTGTTGATTCTGACAAAGAATTTATATATGGATTATAGGGTATGAATTGTCTCATTCACAGCGTTACAAGCTTAAATTACAATATCATTAGGTTAAATTACAATATCATTCTTGGTCGATATTTATCTATAATTATATTGAACAATTGTTAAAAAAATCAAAGCATAAAAATCTCATAACTAAGTTAAAAGTACATTAATTTTAATTTTTTTTTAAATTCAAATTTTTTTCAACTTTTTTTTTAATTTTAACAATCCCCTAAAAAAATTGGAAAATTTTTTTTAAATTTATTTTTCTTTCAAACAGGGTTAGATTGATTCTCCTGTTGATTCTGACAAAGAATTTATATATGGATTATAGGGTATGAATTGTCTCATTCACAGCGTTACAAGCTTAAATTACAATATCATTAGGTTAAATTACAATATCATTCTTGGTCGATATTTATCTATAATTATATTGAACAATTGTTCAAAAAATCAAAGCATACAAATCTCATAACTAAGTCAAAAGTACATTAATTTTAATACGGAAAGCTTTTCTATGTTAGTTTTTTTAAGGTTAATAATTCTGCATACTCAATTTCAAATTTGTTAAAATTAAAATTTTGTCAAATTTTTTGTAATCCCCTAAAAAAAATTGGAAACATTTTTTAAAATGTATTTTTTTTGCAAACATGGTTAGATTGATTCCCCTGTTGATTCTGATTAAGAATATATATGGATTATAGGTTAGGAATTATCTCATTCACAGCGTTACAAGCTTAAATTACAATATCATTAGGTTAAATTACAATATCATTCTTGGTCGATTTTTATCTATAATTATATTAAACAATTGTTCAAAAAATCAAAGCATAAAACCTCATAACTAAGTCAAAAGTACATTAATTTTATTTCCGAAAGCTTTTCTATGTTAGTTTTTCTAAGATTAATAATTCTGCATACTCAATTACAAATTTTTAAAAATTTCAATTTTTTGTAATTTTTTGTTAATTTTAACAATTGAATGAACAAATTTTAATTATTTTTTCTTTCAAAAGTTTTCGAGTTAGTTTTTCTTAGGTTATTAATTCTGCATAATCAATTTCAATTTTTTTTTAAATTCAAATTTTTTTCAACTTTTTTTTAATTTTAACAATCCCCTAAAAAAAATTGGAAAATTTTTTTAAAATTTATTTTTTTTTCAAACATGGTTAGATTGATTCTCCTGTTGATTCTGACTAAGAATTTATATATGGATTATAGGGTATGAATTGTCTCATTCACAGCGTTACAAGCTTAAATTACAATATCATTAGGTTAAATTACAATATCATTCTTGGTCGATATTTATCTATAATTATATTGAACAATTGTTAAAAAAATCAAAGCATAAAAATCTCATAACTAAGTTAAAAGTACATTAATTTTAATTTTTTTTTTTATATTCAATTTTTTTTTAACTTTTTTTTTAATTTTAACAATCCCCTAAAAAAATTGGAAAATTTTTTTTAAATTTATTTTTCTTTCAAACAGGGTTAGATTGATTCTCCTGTTGATTCTGACAAAGAATTTATATATGGATTATAGGGTATGAATTGTCTCATTCACAGCGTTACAAGCTTAAATTACAATATCATTAGGTTAAATTACAATATCATTCTTGGTCGATATTTATCTATAATTATATTGAACAATTGTTAAAAAAATCAAAGCATAAAAATCTCATAACTAAGTTAAAAGTACATTAATTTTAATTTTTTTTTAAATTCAAATTTTTTTCAACTTTTTTTTTAATTTTAACAATCCCCTAAAAAAATTGGAAAATTTTTTTTAAATTTATTTTTCTTTCAAACAGGGTTAGATTGATTCTCCTGTTGATTCTGACAAAGAATTTATATATGGATTATAGGGTATGAATTGTCTCATTCACAGCGTTACAAGCTTAAATTACAATATCATTAGGTTAAATTACAATATCATTCTTGGTCGATATTTATCTATAATTATATTGAACAATTGTTCAAAAAATCAAAGCATACAAATCTCATAACTAAGTCAAAAGTACATTAATTTTAATACGGAAAGCTTTTCTATGTTAGTTTTTTTAAGGTTAATAATTCTGCATACTCAATTTCAAATTTGTTAAAATTAAAATTTTGTCAAATTTTTTGTAATCCCCTAAAAAAAATTGGAAACATTTTTTAAAATGTATTTTTTTTGCAAACATGGTTAGATTGATTCCCCTGTTGATTCTGATTAAGAATATATATGGATTATAGGTTAGGAATTATCTCATTCACAGCGTTACAAGCTTAAATTACAATATCATTAGGTTAAATTACAATATCATTCTTGGTCGATTTTTATCTATAATTATATTAAACAATTGTTCAAAAAATCAAAGCATAAAACCTCATAACTAAGTCAAAAGTACATTAATTTTATTTCCGAAAGCTTTTCTATGTTAGTTTTTCTAAGATTAATAATTCTGCATACTCAATTACAAATTTTTAAAAATTTCAATTTTTTGTAATTTTTTGTTAATTTTAACAATTGAATGAACAAATTTTAATTATTTTTTCTTTCAAAAGTTTTCGAGTTAGTTTTTCTTAGGTTATTAATTCTGCATAATCAATTTCAATTTTTTTTTAAATTCAAATTTTTTTCAACTTTTTTTTAATTTTAACAATCCCCTAAAAAAAATTGGAAAATTTTTTTAAAATTTATTTTTTTTTCAAACATGGTTAGATTGATTCTCCTGTTGATTCTGACTAAGAATTTATATATGGATTATAGGGTATGAATTGTCTCATTCACAGCGTTACAAGCTTAAATTACAATATCATTAGGTTAAATTACAATATCATTCTTGGTCGATATTTATCTATAATTATATTGAACAATTGTTAAAAAAATCAAAGCATAAAAATCTCATAACTAAGTTAAAAGTACATTAATTTTAATTTTTTTTTTTATATTCAATTTTTTTTTAACTTTTTTTTTAATTTTAACAATCCCCTAAAAAAATTGGAAAATTTTTTTTAAATTTATTTTTCTTTCAAACAGGGTTAGATTGATTCTCCTGTTGATTCTGACAAAGAATTTATATATGGATTATAGGGTATGAATTGTCTCATTCACAGCGTTACAAGCTTAAATTACAATATCATTAGGTTAAATTACAATATCATTCTTGGTCGATATTTATCTATAATTATATTGAACAATTGTTAAAAAAATCAAAGCATAAAAATCTCATAACTAAGTTAAAAGTACATTAATTTTAATTTTTTTTTAAATTCAAATTTTTTTCAACTTTTTTTTTAATTTTAACAATCCCCTAAAAAAATTGGAAAATTTTTTTTAAATTTATTTTTCTTTCAAACAGGGTTAGATTGATTCTCCTGTTGATTCTGACAAAGAATTTATATATGGATTATAGGGTATGAATTGTCTCATTCACAGCGTTACAAGCTTAAATTACAATATCATTAGGTTAAATTACAATATCATTCTTGGTCGATATTTATCTATAATTATATTGAACAATTGTTCAAAAAATCAAAGCATAAAAATCTCATAACTAAGTCAAAAGTACATTAATTTTAATACGGAAAGCTTTTCTATGTTAGTTTTTTTAAGGTTAATAATTCTGCATACTCAATTTCAAATTTGTTAAAATTAAAATTTTGTCAAATTTTTTGTAATCCCCTAAAAAAAATTGGAAACATTTTTTAAAATGTATTTTTTTTGCAAACATGGTTAGATTGATTCCCCTGTTGATTCTGATTAAGAATATATATGGATTATAGGTTAGGAATTATCTCATTCACAGCGTTACAAGCTTAAATTACAATATCATTAGGTTAAATTACAATATCATTCTTGGTCGATTTTTATCTATAATTATATTAAACAATTGTTCAAAAAATCAAAGCATAAAACCTCATAACTAAGTCAAAAGTACATTAATTTTATTTCCGAAAGCTTTTCTATGTTAGTTTTTCTAAGGTTAATAATTCTGCATACTCAATTACAAATTTTTAAAAATTTCAATTTTTTGTAATTTTTTGTTAATTTTAACAATTGAATGAACAAATTTTAATTATTTTTTCTTTCAAAAGTTTTCGAGTTAGTTTTTCTTAGGTTATTAATTCTGCATAATCAATTTAATTTTTTTTTTAAATTCAAATTTTTTTCAACTTTTTTTTAATTTTAACAATCCCCTAAAAAAATTGGAAAATTTTTTTAAAATTTATTTTTCTTTCAAACATGGTTAGATTGATTCTGCTGTTGATTCTGACAAAGAATTTATATATGGATTATAGGGTATGAATTGTCTCATTCACAGCGTTACAAGCTTAAATTACAATATCATTAGGTTAAATTACAATATCATTCTTGGTCGATATTTATCTATAATTATATTGAACAATTGTTCAAAAAATCAAAGCATACAAATCTCATAACTAAGTCAAAAGTACATTAATTTTAATACGGAAAGCTTTTCTATGTTAGTTTTTTTAAGGTTAATAATTCTGCATACTCAATTTCAAATTTGTTAAAGTTAAAATTTTGTCAAATTTTTTGTAATCCCCTAAAAAAAATTGGAAACATTTTTTAAAATGTATTTTTTTTGCAAACATGGTTAGATTGATTCCCCTGTTGATTCTGATTAAGAATATATATGGATTATAGGTTAGGAATTATCTCATTCACAGCGTTACAAGCTTAAATTACAATATCATTAGGTTAAATTACAATATCATTCTTGGTCGATTTTTATCTATAATTATATTAAACAATTGTTCAAAAAATCAAAGCATAAAACCTCATAACTAAGTCAAAAGTACATTAATTTTATTTCCGAAAGCTTTTTTATGTTAGTTTTTCTAAGGTTAATAATTCTGCATACTCAATTACAAATTTTTAAAAATTTCAATTTTTTGTAATTTTTTGTTCATTTTAACAATTGAATGAACAAATTTTAATTATTTTTTCTTTCAAAAGTTTTCGAGTTAGTTTTTCTTAGGTTATTAATTCTGCATAATCAATTTCAATTGTTTTTTAAATTCAAATTTTTTTCAACTTTTTTTTAATTTTAACAATCCCCTAAAAAAATTGGAAAATTTTTTTAAAATTTATTTTTCTTTCAAACATGGTTAGATTGATTCTCCTGTTGATTCTGACTAAGAATTTATATATGGATTATAGGGTATGAATTGTCTCATTCACAGCGTTACAAGCTTAAATTACAATATCATTAAGTTAAATTACAATATCATTCTTGGTCGATATTTATCTATAATTATATTGAACAATTGTTAAAAAAATCAAAGCATAAAAATCTCATAACTAAGTTAAAAGTACATTAATTTTAATTTTTTTTTAAATTCAAATTTTTTTCAACTTTTTTTTTAATTTTAACAATCCCCTAAAAAAATTGGAAAATTTTTTTTAAATTTATTTTTCTTTCAAACAGGGTTAGATTGATTCTCCTGTTGATTCTGACAAAGAATTTATATATGGATTATAGGGTATGAATTGTCTCATTCACAGCGTTACAAGCTTAAATTACAATATCATTAGGTTAAATTACAATATCATTCTTGGTCGATATTTATCTATAATTATATTGAACAATTGTTAAAAAAATCAAAGCATAAAAATCTCATAACTAAGTTAAAAGTACATTAATTTTAATTTTTTTTTAAATTCAAATTTTTTTCAACTTTTTTTTTAATTTTAACAATCCCCTAAAAAAATTGGAAAATTTTTTTTAAATTTATTTTTCTTTCAAACAGGGTTAGATTGATTCTCCTGTTGATTCTGACAAAGAATTTATATATGGATTATAGGGTATGAATTGTCTCATTCACAGCGTTACAAGCTTAAATTACAATATCATTAGGTTAAATTACAATATCATTCTTGGTCGATATTTATCTATAATTATATTGAACAATTGTTCAAAAAATCAAAGCATACAAATCTCATAACTAAGTCAAAAGTACATTAATTTTAATACGGAAAGCTTTTCTATGTTAGTTTTTTTAAGGTTAATAATTCTGCATACTCAATTTCAAATTTGTTAAAATTAAAATTTTGTCAAATTTTTTGTAATCCCCTAAAAAAAATTGGAAACATGTTTTAAAATGTATTTTTTTTGCAAACATGGTTAGATTGATTCCCCTGTTGATTCTGATTAAGAATATATATGGATTATAGGTTAGGAATTATCTCATTCACAGCGTTACAAGCTTAAATTACAATATCATTAGGTTAAATTACAATATCATTCTTGGTCGATTTTTATCTATAATTATATTAAACAATTGTTCAAAAAATCAAAGCATAAAACCTCATAACTAAGTCAAAAGTACATTAATTTTATTTCCGAAAGCTTTTCTATGTTAGTTTTTCTAAGGTTAATAATTCTGCATACTCAATTACAAATTTTTAAAAATTTCAATTTTTTGTAATTTTTTGTTAATTTTAACAATTGAATGAACAAATTTTAATTATTTTTTCTTTCAAAAGTTTTCGAGTTAGTTTTTCTTAGGTTATTAATTCTGCATAATCAATTTAAATTTTTTTTTAAATTTAAATTTTTTTCAACTTTTTTTTAATTTTAACAATCCCCTAAAAAAATTGGAAAATTTTTTTAAAATTTATTTTTCTTTCAAACATGGTTAGATTGATTCTGCTGTTGATTCTGACTAAGAATTTATATATGGATTATAGGGTATGAATTGTCTCATTCACAGCGTTACAAGCTTAAATTACAATATCATTAGGTTAAATTACAATATCATTCTTGGTCGATATTTATCTATAATTATATTGAACAATTGTTAAAAAAATCAAAGCATAAAAATCTCATAACTAAGTTAAAAGTACATTAATTCTTTTTTTTTTTTAATTCAAATTTTTTTCAACTTTTTTTTTAATTTTAACAATCCCCTAAAAAAATTGGAAAATTTTTTTTAAATTTATTTTTCTTTCAAACAGGGTTAGATTGATTCTCCTGTTGATTCTGACAAAGAATTTATATATGGATTATAGGTTAGGAATTATCTCATTCACAGCGTTACAAGCTTAAATTACAATATCATTAGGTTAAATTACAATATCATTCTTGGTCGATTTTTATCTATAATTATATTAAACAATTGTTCAAAAAATCAAAGCATAAAACCTCATAACTAAGTCAAAAGTACATTAATTTTATTTCCGAAAGCTTTTCTATGTTAGTTTTTCTAAGGTTAATAATTCTGCATACTCAATTACAAATTTTTAAAAATTTCAATTTTTTATAATTTTTTGTTAATTTTAACAATTGAATGAACAAATTTTAATTATTTTTTCTTTCAAAAGTTTTCGAGTTAGTTTTTCTTAGGTTATTAATTCTGCATAATCAATTTCAATTTTTTTTTAAATTCAAAATTTTTTCAACTTTTTTTTAATTTTAACAATCCCCTAAAAAAAATTGGAAAATTTTTTTAAAATTTATTTTTTTTTCAAACATGGTTAGATTGATTCCCCTGTTGATTCTGATTAAGAATATATATGGATTATAGGTTAGGAATTATCTCATTCACAGCGTTACAAGCTTAAATTACAATATCATTAGGTTAAATTACAATATCATTCTTGGTCGATTTTTATCTATAATTATATTAAACAATTGTTCAAAAAATCAAAGCATAAAACCTCATAACTAAGTCAAAAGTACATTAATTTTATTTCCGAAAGCTTTTTTATGTTAGTTTTTCTAAGGTTAATAATTCTGCATACTCAATTACAAATTTTTAAAAATTTCAATTTTTTGTAATTTTTTGTTCATTTTAACAATTGAATGAACAAATTTTAATTATTTTGTCTTTCAAAAGTTTTCGAGTTAGTTTTTCTTAGGTTATTAATTCTGCATAATCAATTTCAATTGTTTTTTAAATTCAAATTTTTTTCAACTTTTTTTTAATTTTAACAATCCCCTAAAAAAATTGGAAAATTTTTTTAAAATTTATTTTTCTTTCAAACATGGTTAGATTGATTCTCCTGTTGATTCTGACTAAGAATTTATATATGGATTATAGGGTATGAATTGTCTCATTCACAGCGTTACAAGCTTAAATTACAATATCATTAAGTTAAATTACAATATCATTCTTGGTCGATATTTATCTATAATTATATTGAACAATTGTTAAAAAAATCAAAGCATAAAAATCTCATAACTAAGTTAAAAGTACATTAATTTTAATTTTTTTTTAAATTCAAATTTTTTTCAACTTTTTTTTTAATTTTAACAATCCCCTAAAAAAATTGGAAAATTTTTTTTAAATTTATTTTTCTTTCAAACAGGGTTAGATTGATTCTCCTGTTGATTCTGACAAAGAATTTATATATGGATTATAGGGTATGAATTGTCTCATTCACAGCGTTACAAGCTTAAATTACAATATCATTAGGTTAAATTACAATATCATTCTTGGTCGATATTTATCTATAATTATATTGAACAATTGTTAAAAAAATCAAAGCATAAAAATCTCATAACTAAGTTAAAAGTACATTAATTTTAATTTTTTTTTAAATTCAAATTTTTTTCAACTTTTTTTTTAATTTTAACAATCCCCTAAAAAAATTGGAAAATTTTTTTTAAATTTATTTTTCTTTCAAACAGGGTTAGATTGATTCTCCTGTTGATTCTGACAAAGAATTTATATATGGATTATAGGGTATGAATTGTCTCATTCACAGCGTTACAAGCTTAAATTACAATATCATTAGGTTAAATTACAATATCATTCTTGGTCGATATTTATCTATAATTATATTGAACAATTGTTCAAAAAATCAAAGCATACAAATCTCATAACTAAGTCAAAAGTACATTAATTTTAATACGGAAAGCTTTTCTATGTTAGTTTTTTTAAGGTTAATAATTCTGCATACTCAATTTCAAATTTGTTAAAATTAAAATTTTGTCAAATTTTTTGTAATCCCCTAAAAAAAATTGGAAACATGTTTTAAAATGTATTTTTTTTGCAAACATGGTTAGATTGATTCCCCTGTTGATTCTGATTAAGAATATATATGGATTATAGGTTAGGAATTATCTCATTCACAGCGTTACAAGCTTAAATTACAATATCATTAGGTTAAATTACAATATCATTCTTGGTCGATTTTTATCTATAATTATATTAAACAATTGTTCAAAAAATCAAAGCATAAAACCTCATAACTAAGTCAAAAGTACATTAATTTTATTTCCGAAAGCTTTTCTATGTTAGTTTTTCTAAGGTTAATAATTCTGCATACTCAATTACAAATTTTTAAAAATTTCAATTTTTTGTAATTTTTTGTTAATTTTAACAATTGAATGAACAAATTTTAATTATTTTTTCTTTCAAAAGTTTTCGAGTTAGTTTTTCTTAGGTTATTAATTCTGCATAATCAATTTAAATTTTTTTTTAAATTCAAATTTTTTTCAACTTTTTTTTAATTTTAACAATCCCCTAAAAAAATTGGAAAATTTTTTTAAAATTTATTTTTCTTTCAAACATGGTTAGATTGATTCTGCTGTTGATTCTGACTAAGAATTTATATATGGATTATAGGGTATGAATTGTCTCATTCACAGCGTTACAAGCTTAAATTACAATATCATTAGGTTAAATTACAATATCATTCTTGGTCGATATTTATCTATAATTATATTGAACAATTGTTAAAAAAATCAAAGCATAAAAATCTCATAACTAAGTTAAAAGTACATTAATTCTTTTTTTTTTTTAATTCAAATTTTTTTCAACTTTTTTTTTAATTTTAACAATCCCCTAAAAAAATTGGAAAATTTTTTTTAAATTTATTTTTCTTTCAAACAGGGTTAGATTGATTCTCCTGTTGATTCTGACAAAGAATTTATATATGGATTATAGGTTAGGAATTATCTCATTCACAGCGTTACAAGCTTAAATTACAATATCATTAGGTTAAATTACAATATCATTCTTGGTCGATTTTTATCTATAATTATATTAAACAATTGTTCAAAAAATCAAAGCATAAAACCTCATAACTAAGTCAAAAGTACATTAATTTTATTTCCGAAAGCTTTTCTATGTTAGTTTTTCTAAGGTTAATAATTCTGCATACTCAATTACAAATTTTTAAAAATTTCAATTTTTTATAATTTTTTGTTAATTTTAACAATTGAATGAACAAATTTTAATTATTTTTTCTTTCAAAAGTTTTCGAGTTAGTTTTTCTTAGGTTATTAATTCTGCATAATCAATTTCAATTTTTTTTTAAATTCAAAATTTTTTCAACTTTTTTTTAATTTTAACAATCCCCTAAAAAAAATTGGAAAATTTTTTTAAAATTTATTTTTTTTTCAAACATGGTTAGATTGATTCCCCTGTTGATTCTGATTAAGAATATATATGGATTATAGGTTAGGAATTATCTCATTCACAGCGTTACAAGCTTAAATTACAATATCATTAGGTTAAATTACAATATCATTCTTGGTCGATTTTTATCTATAATTATATTAAACAATTGTTCAAAAAATCAAAGCATAAAACCTCATAACTAAGTCAAAAGTACATTAATTTTATTTCCGAAAGCTTTTTTATGTTAGTTTTTCTAAGGTTAATAATTCTGCATACTCAATTACAAATTTTTAAAAATTTCAATTTTTTGTAATTTTTTGTTCATTTTAACAATTGAATGAACAAATTTTAATTATTTTGTCTTTCAAAAGTTTTCGAGTTAGTTTTTCTTAGGTTATTAATTCTGCATAATCAATTTCAATTGTTTTTTAAATTCAAATTTTTTTCAACTTTTTTTTAATTTTAACAATCCCCTAAAAAAATTGGAAAATTTTTTTAAAATTTATTTTTCTTTCAAACATGGTTAGATTGATTCTCCTGTTGATTCTGACTAAGAATTTATATATGGATTATAGGGTATGAATTGTCTCATTCACAGCGTTACAAGCTTAAATTACAATATCATTAAGTTAAATTACAATATCATTCTTGGTCGATATTTATCTATAATTATATTGAACAATTGTTAAAAAAATCAAAGCATAAAAATCTCATAACTAAGTTAAAAGTACATTAATTTTAATTTTTTTTTAAATTCAAATTTTTTTCAACTTTTTTTTTAATTTTAACAATCCCCTAAAAAAATTGGAAAATTTTTTTTAAATTTATTTTTCTTTCAAACAGGGTTAGATTGATTCTCCTGTTGATTCTGACTAAGAATTTATATATGGATTATAGGGTATGAATTGTCTCATTCACAGCGTTACAAGCTTAAATTACAATATCATTAGGTTAAATTACAATATCATTCTTGGTCGATATTTATCTATAATTATATTGAACAATTGTTAAAAAAATCAAAGCATAAAACTCTTATAACTAAGTTAAAAGTACATTAATTTTTTTTTTTTTTAAATTCAAATTTTTTTCAACTTTTTTTTTAATTTTAACAATCCCCTAAAAAAATTGGAAAATTTTTTTTAAATTTATTTTTCTTTCAAACAGGGTTAGATTGATTCTCCTGTTGATTCTGACAAAGAATTTATATATGGATTATAGGGTATGAATTGTCTCATTCACAGCGTTACAAGCTTAAATTACAATATCATTAGGTTAAATTACAATATCATTCTTGGTCGATATTTATCTATAATTATATTGAACAATTGTTCAAAAAATCAAAGCATAAAAATCTCATAACTAAGTCAAAAGTACATTAATTTTAATACGGAAAGCTTTTCTATGTTAGTTTTTTTAAGGTTAATAATTCTGCATACTCAATTTCAAATTTGTTAAAATTAAAATTTTGTCAAATTTTTTGTAATCCCCTAAAAAAAATTGGAAACATTTTTTAAAATGTATTTTTTTGCAAACATGGTTAGATTGATTCCCCTGTTGATTCTGATTAAGAATATATATGGATTATAGGTTAGGAATTATCTCATTCACAGCGTTACAAGCTTAAATTACAATATCATTAGGTTAAATTACAATATCATTCTTGGTCGATTTTTATCTATAATTATATTAAACAATTTTTCAAAAAATCAAAGCATAAAACCTCATAACTAAGTCAAAAGTACATTAATTTTATTTCCGAAAGCTTTTCTATGTTAGTTTTTCTAAGGTTAATAATTCTGCATACTCAATTACAAATTTTTAAAAATTTCAATTTTTTATAATTTTTTGTTAATTTTAACAATTGAATGAACAAATTTTAATTATTTTTTCTTTCAAAAGTTTTCGAGTTAGTTTTTCTTAGGTTATTAATTCTGCATAATCAATTTCAATTTTTTTTTAAATTCAAAATTTTTTCAACTTTTTTTTAATTTTAACAATCCCCTAAAAAAAATTGGAAAATTTTTTTAAAATTTATTTTTTTTTCAAACATGGTTAGATTGATTCTCCTGTTGATTCTGACTAAGAATTTATATATGGATTATAGGGTATGAATTGTCTCATTCACAGCGTTACAAGCTTAAATTACAATATCATTAGGTTAAATTACAATATCATTCTTGGTCGATATTTATCTATAATTATATTGAACAATTGTTAAAAAAATCAAAGCATAAAAATCTTATAACTAAGTTAAAAGTACATTAATTCTTTTTTTTTTTAATTCAAATTTTTTTTAACTTTTTTTTTAATTTTAACAATCACCTAAAAAAATTATAACTAAGTTAAAAGTACATTAATTTTAATTTTTTTTTAAATTCAAATTTTTTTAAATTTTTTTTTAATTTTAACAATCCCCTAAAAAAATTGGAAAATTTTTTTTAAATTCATTTTTCTTTCAAACATGGTTAGATTGATTCTCCTGTTGATTCTGACTAAGAATTTATATATGGATTATAGGGTATGAATTGTCTCATTCACAGCGTTACAAGCTTAAATTACAATATCATTAGGTTAAATTACAATATCATTCTTGGTCGATATTTATATATAATTATATTGAACAATTGTTCAAAAAATCAAAGCATAAAAATCTCATAACTAAGTCAAAAGTACATTAATTTTAATACGGAAAGCTTTTCTATGTTAGTTTTTCTACGGTTAATAATTCTGCATAACCATTTTCAACTTATAATTTTTATAAATTTTTTTTTTTTGAAATTTTAACAATGAAATCTCTTTGAAAAAAATTGAAAAATATTAATTTTTTTTCTTTCAAAGGTTTCCTAAGTTAGTTTTTCTGCATACTCAATTTCAAATTTTTAAAAATTTCATTGTTTTCAGTTTTTTTTTAATTTTAACAATTGAATAAACAAATTTTAATAATTTTTTCTTTCAAAAGTTTTTGAGTTAGTTTTTCTTAGGTTATTAATTCTGCATAATCAATTTCAAATTTTAAATTCTTTAAATTTTTATAATTTTTTTTTAATCTTAACAATAAAATCTCTTAAAAGAATGAAAAAATATTAATTTTTTTCTTTCAAAGGTTTCCTAAGTCAGATTTTTTAAGGTTAATAATTCTGCATAATCAATTTCAATTTTTAAAAACTTATAATTTGTATCTATTTTTAAATAAATTGAAAATTTTTAATTAATTTTTTTTCTTTCAAATTTTTAATTAATTTTTTAATGGTCGATATTTATCTATAATTATATTATTGAACAATTGTTCAAAAAATCAAAGCATAAAAATCTCATAACTAAGTCAAAAGTACATTAATTTTAATACGGAAAGCTTTTCTATGTTAGTTTTTCTAAGGTTAATAATTCTGCATAATCAATTTCAAATTTTAAAAACGTATAATTTTTATCTTTGTTTTTTTTTTTGAAATTTTAACAATGAAATCTCTATAATAAATTTAAAATTTTTAATTAATTTTTTTTCTTTCAAATTTTTAATTATTTTTTTTCTTTCAAAGGTTTTCTAAGTTCGTTTTTCTTAGATTAATAATTCTGCATAATCAATTTATAAAACTTATAATTTTTATTTATTTTTTTTTTTTTTTTGAAATTTTAACAATGAAATCTCTTTAAAAAAAATTGAAAAATATTAATTTTTTTTCTTTCAAAGGTTTCCTAAGTTAGTTTTTCTAAGGTTAATAATTCTGCATACTCAATTACAAATTTTTAAAAATTTCAATTTTGTATCATTTTTTGTTAATTTTAACAATTGAATGAACAAATTTTAATTATTTTTTCTTTCAAAAGTTTTCGAGTTAGTTTTTCTTAGGTTATTAATTCTGCATAATCAATTTCAAATTTTAAATTCTTTAAATTTTTATAATTTTTTTTAATTTTAACAATAAAATCTCTTAGAAGAATGAAAAAATGTTAATTTTTTTTTCCTTTAAAGGTTTCCTAAGTTAGTTTTTCTAAGGTTAATAATTCTGCATAATCAATTTCAAATTTTAAAAACTTATAATTTTTATCTTTTTTTGTTTTAAATTTTAACAATGAAATCTCTTAAAAACAATCTTAACAATGGAATGAAAAAATTGTTATTATTTTTTTCTTTCAAAAGTTTTCTAAGTTAGTTTTTCTTTGGTTCATAATTCTGGATACTCAATTTCAATTTTTTTTAAATTCAAATTTTTTTCAACTTTTTTTTAATTTTAAGAATCCCCTAAAAAAATTGGAAAATTTTTTTTAAATTTATTTTTCTTTCAAACATGGTTAGATTGATTCTCCTGTTGATTCTGACTTAGAATTTATATATGGATTATAGGGTATGAATTGTCTCATTCACAGCGTTACAAGCTTAAATTACATTATCATTAGGTTAAATTACAATATCATTCTTGGTCGATATTTATAATATAAATCTCTTAAAAGAATGAAAAAATATTAATTTTTTTCTTTCAAAGGTTTCCTAAGTCAGATTTTTTAAGGTTAATAATTCTGCATAATCAATTTAAATTTTTAAAAACTTATAATTTGTATCTTTTTTTAAATAAATTGAAAATTTTTAATTAATTTTTTTTCTTTCAAATTTTTAATTAATTTTTTAATGGTCGATATTTATCTATAATTATATTATTGAACAATTGTTCAAAAAATAAAAGCATAAAAATCTCATAACTAAGTCAAAAGTACATTAATTTTAATACGGAAAGCTTTTCTATGTTAGTTTTTCTAAGGTTAATAATTCTGCATAATCAATTTCTAATTTTAAAAACGTATATTTTTATCTTTGTTTTTTTTTTTTTTTTTTGAAATTTTAATAATGAAATCTCTATAATAAATTTAAAATTTTCAATTAATTTTTTTTCCTTCAAATTTTTAATTAATTTTTTTCTTTCAAAGGTTTTCTAAGTTCGTTTTTCTTAGATTAATTATTTCTTAGATTAATCAATTTCAAATTTTAAAAACTTATAATTTATTATATTTTTTTTAATTTTAACAATGAAATCTCTTAAAAAAATGAAAAAATTTTAATTATTTTTTCTTTCAAAAGTTTTCTAAGTTAGTTTTTCTTTGGTTCATAATTCTGCATACTCAATTTCAAATTTGTTAAAATTAAAATTTTGTCAAATTTTTTGTAATCCCCTAAAAAAATTGGAAACATTTTTTAAAATGTATTTTTCTTTCAAACATGGTTAGATTGATTCCCCTGTTGATTCTGATTAAGAATATGTATAGATTATAGGTTAGGAATTATCTCATTCACAGCGTTACAAGCTTAAATTACAATATCATTAGGTTAAATTACAATATCATTCTTGGTCGATATTTATATATAATTATATTGAACAATTGTTCAAAAAATCAAAGCATAAAAATCTCATAACTAAGTCAAAAGTACATTAATTTTAATACGGAAAGCTTTTCTATGTTAGTTTTTCTACGGTTAATAATTCTGCATAACCATTTTCAACTTATAATTTTTATAAATTTTTTTTTTTTGAAATTTTAACAATGAAATCTCTTTGAAAAAAATTGAAAAATATTAATTTTTTTTCTTTCAAAGGTTTCCTAAGTTAGTTTTTCTGCATACTCAATTTCAAATTTTTAAAAATTTCATTGTTTTCAGTTTTTTTTTAATTTTAACAATTGAATAAACAAATTTTAATAATTTTTTCTTTCAAAAGTTTTTGAGTTAGTTTTTCTTAGGTTATTAATTCTGCATAATCAATTTCAAATTTTAAATTCTTTAAATTTTTATAATTTTTTTTTAACCTTAACAATAAAATCTCTTAAAAGAATGAAAAAATATTAATTTTTTTCTTTCAAAGGTTTCCTAAGTCAGATTTTTTAAGGTTAATAATTCTGCATAATCAATTTCAATTTTTAAAAACTTATAATTTGTATCTATTTTTAAATAAATTGAAAATTTTTAATTAATTTTTTTTCTTTCAAATTTTTAATTAATTTTTTAATGGTCGATATTTATCTATAATTATATTATTGAACAATTGTTCAAAAAATCAAAGCATAAAAATCTCATAACTAAGTCAAAAGTACATTAATTTTAATACGGAAAGCTTTTCTATGTTAGTTTTTCTAAGGTTAATAATTCTGCATAATCAATTTCAAATTTTAAAAACGTATAATTTTTATCTTTGTTTTTTTTTTTGAAATTTTAACAATGAAATCTCTATAATAAATTTAAAATTTTTAATTAATTTTTTTTCTTTCAAATTTTTAATTATTTTTTTTCTTTCAAAGGTTTTCTAAGTTCGTTTTTCTTAGATTAATAATTCTGCATAATCAATTTATAAAACTTATAATTTTTATTTATTTTTTTTTTTTTTTGAAATTTTAACAATGAAATCTCTTTAAAAAAAATTGAAAAATATTAATTTTTTTCTTTCAAAGGTTTCCTAAGTTAGTTTTTCTAAGGTTAATAATTCTGCATACTCAATTACAAATTTTTAAAAATTTCAATTTTGTATCATTTTTTGTTAATTTTAACAATTGAATGAACAAATTTTAATTATTTTTTCTTTCAAAAGTTTTCGAGTTAGTTTTTCTTAGGTTATTAATTCTGCATAATCAATTTCAAATTTTAAATTCTTTAAATTTTTATAATTTTTTTTAATTTTAACAATAAAATCTCTTAGAAGAATGAAAAAATGTTAATTTTTTTTTCCTTTAAAGGTTTCCTAAGTTAGTTTTTCTAAGGTTAATAATTCTGCATAATCAATTTCAAATTTTAAAAACTTATAATTTTTATCTTTTTTTGTTTTAAATTTTAACAATGAAATCTCTTAAAAACAATCTTAACAATGGAATGAAAAAATTGTTATTATTTTTTTCTTTCAAAAGTTTTCTAAGTTAGTTTTTCTTTGGTTCATAATTCTGGATACTCAATTTCAATTTTTTTTAAATTCAAATTTTTTTCAACTTTTTTTTAATTTTAAGAATCCCCTAAAAAAATTGGAAAATTTTTTTTTAATTTATTTTTCTTTCAAACATGGTTAGATTGATTCTCCTGTTGATTCTGACTTAGAATTTATATATGGATTATAGGGTATGAATTGTCTCATTCACAGCGTTACAAGCTTAAATTACATTATCATTAGGTTAAATTACAATATCATTCTTGGTCGATATTTATCTATAATTATATTGAACAATTGTTCAAAAAATCAAAGCATAAAAATCTCATAACTAAGTCAAAAGTACATTAATTTTAATACGGAAAGCTTTTCTATGTTAGTTTTTCTACGGTTAATAATTCTGCATAATCAATTTCAACTTATAATTTTTATTAATTTTTTTTTTTATGAAATTTTAACAATGAAATCTCTTTAAAAAAAATTGAAATATATTAATTTTTTTTCTTTCAAAGGTTTCCTAAGTTAGTTTTTCTAAGGTTAATAATTCTGCATACTCAATTTCAAATTTTTAAAAATTTCATTGTTTTCATTTTTTTTTTTTTAATTTTAACAATTAAATAAACAAATTTTAATAATTTTTTCTTTCAAAAGTTTTTGAGTTAGTTTTTCTTAGGTTATTAATTCTGCATAATCAATTTCAAATTTTAAATTCTTTAAATTTTTATAATTTTTTTTTTTAATCTTAACAATAAAATCTCTTAAAAGAATGAAAAAATATTAATTTTTTTCTTTCAAAGGTTTCCTAAGTCAGATTTTTTAAGGTTAATAATTCTGCATAATCAATTTAAATTTTTAAAAACTTATAATTTGTATCTTTTTTTAAATAAATTGAAAATTTTTAATTAATTTTTTTTCTTTCAAATTTTTAATTAATTTTTTAATGGTCGATATTTATCTATAATTATATTATTGAACAATTGTTCAAAAAATAAAAGCATAAAAATCTCATAACTAAGTCAAAAGTACATTAATTTTAATACGGAAAGCTTTTCTATGTTAGTTTTTCTAAGGTTAATAATTCTGCATAATCAATTTCTAATTTTAAAAACGTATATTTTTATCTTTGTTTTTTTTTTTTTTTTTTGAAATTTTAATAATGAAATCTCTATAATAAATTTAAAATTTTCAATTAATTTTTTTTCCTTCAAATTTTTAATTAATTTTTTTCTTTCAAAGGTTTTCTAAGTTCGTTTTTCTTAGATTAATTATTTCTTAGATTAATCAATTTCAAATTTTAAAAACTTATAATTTATTATATTTTTTTTAATTTTAACAATGAAATCTCTTAAAAAAATGAAAAAATTTTAATTATTTTTTCTTTCAAAAGTTTTCTAAGTTAGTTTTTCTGTGGTTCATAATTCTGCATACTCAATTTCAAATTTGTTAAAATTAAAATTTTGTCAAATTTTTTGTAATCCCCTAAAAAAATTGGAAACATTTTTTAAAATGTATTTTTCTTTCAAACATGGTTAGATTGATTCCCCTGTTGATTCTGATTAAGAATATGTATAGATTATAGGTTAGGAATTATCTCATTCACAGCGTTACAAGCTTAAATTACAATATCATTAGGTTAAATTACAATATCATTCTTGGTCGATTTTTATCTATAATTATATTAAACAATTGTTCAAAAAATCAAAGCATAAAACCTCATAACTAAGTCAAAAGTACATTAATTTTATTTTCGAAAGCTTTTCTATGTTAGTTTTTCTAAGGTTAATAATTCTGCATAATCAATTTCAAATTTATAAAACTTATAATTTTTATTTTTTTTTTTTTTTTGAAATTTTAACAATGAAATCTCTTTTAAAAAAAATTGAAAAATATTAATTTTTTTTCTTTCAAAGGTTTCCTAAGTTAGTTTTTCTAAGGTTAATAATTCTGCATACTCAATTACAAATTTTTAAAAATTTCAATTCTTATCATTTTTTGTTAATTTTAACAATTGAATGAAAAAATTTTAATTATTTTTTCTTTCAAAAGTTTTCGAGTTAGTTTTTCTTAGGTTATTAATTCTGCATAATCAATTTCAAATTTTAAATTTTTATAATTTTTTTTAATTTTAACAAAAAATCTCTTAGAAGAATGAAAAAATGTTAATTTTTTTTTTCCTTTAAAGGTTTCCTAAGTCAGATTTTTTAAGGTTAATAATTCTGCATAATCAATTTAAATTTTTAAAAACTTATAATTTGTATCTTTTTTTAAATAAATTGAAAATTTTTAATTAATTTTTTTTCTTTCAAATTTTTAATTAATTTTTTAATGGTCGATATTTATCTATAATTATATTATTGAACAATTGTTCAAAAAATCAAAGCATAAAACCTCATAACTAAGTCAAAAGTACATTAATTTTATTTCGGAAAGCTTTTCTATGTTAGTTTTTCTAAGGTTAATAATTCTGCATAATCAATTTCAAATTTATAAAACTTATAATTTTTATTTATTTTTTTTTTTTTTGAAATTTTAACAATGAAATCTCTTTAAAAAAAATTGAAAAATATTAATTTTTTTTCTTTCAAAGGTTTCCTAAGTTAGTTTTTCTAAGGTTAATAATTCTGCATAGTCAATTTCAATTTTTTTTTAAATTCAAATTTTTTTAAATTTTTTTTTAATTTTAACAATCCCCTAAAAAAATTGGAAAATTTTTTTTAAATTCATTTTTCTTTCAAACATGGTTAGATTGATTCTCCTGTTGATTCTGACTAAGAATTTATATATGGATTATAGGGTATGAATTGTCTCATTCACAGCGTTACAAGCTTAAATTACAATATCATTAGGTTAAATTACAATATCATTCTTGGTCGATATTTATATATAATTATATTGAACAATTGTTCAAAAAATCAAAATATAAAAATCTCATAACTAAGTCAAAAGTACATTAATTTTAATACGGAAAGCTTTTCTATGTTAGTTTTTTTAAGGTTAATAATTCTGCATAATCAATTTCAAATTTATAAAACTTATAATTTTTATTTATTTTTTTTTTGAAATTTTAACAATGAAATCTCTTTAAAAAAAATTGAAAAATATTAATTTTTTTTCTTTCAAAGGTTTCCTAAGTTAGTTTTTCTAAGGTTAATAATTCTGCATAGTCAATTTCAATTTTTTTTTTAAAATCAAATTTTTTTCAACTTTTTTTTAATTTTAACAATCCCCTAAAAAAATTGGAACATTTTTTTTAAATTTATTTTTCTTTCAAACATGGTTAGATTGATTCTCCTGTTGATTCTGATTAAGAATATATATGGATTGCAGGTTAGGAATTATCTCATTCACAGCGTTACAAGCTTAAATTACAATATCATTAGGTTAAATTACAATATCATTAGGTTAAATTACAATATCATTCTTGGTCGATTTTTATCTATAATTATATTAAACAATTGTTCAAAAAATCAAAGCATAAAACCTCATAACTAAGTCAAAAGTACATTAATTTTATTTCCGAAAGCTTTTCTATGTTAGTTTTTCTAAGGTTAATAATTCTGCATAATCAATTTCAAATTTATAAAACTTATAATTTTTATTTATTTTTTTTTTAATTTTAACAATGAAATCTCTTTAAAAAAAAATTGAAAAATATTAATTTTTTTTCTTTCAAAGGTTTCCTAAGTTAGTTTTTCTAAGGTTAATAATTCTGCATAGTCAATTTCAATTTTTTTTTTAAATTCAAATTTTTTTCAACTTTTTTTTAATTTTAACAATCCCCTAAAAAATTGGAAAATTTTTTTTAAATTTATTTTTTTTTCAAACATGGTTAGATTGATTCTCCTGTTGATTCTGACTAAGAATTTATATATGGATTATAGGGTATGAATTGTCTCATTCACAGCGTTACAAGCTTAAATTATAATATCATTAGGTTAAATTACAATATCATTCTTGGTCGATATTTATCTATAATTATATTGAACAATTGTTAAAAAAAATCAAAGCATAAAAATCTCATTACTAAGTCAAAAGTACATTAATTTTAATTTTTTTTTAAATTCAAATTTTTTTCAATTTTTTTTTAATTTTAACAATCCCCTAAAAAAATTGGAAAATTTTTTTTTAATTTATTTTTCTTTCAAACATGGTTAGATTGATTCTCCTGTTGATTCTGATTAAGAATTTATATATGGATTATAGGGTATGAATTGTCTCATTCACAGCGTTACAAGCTTAAATTACAATATCATTTGGTTAAATTACAATATCATTTTTGGTCGATATTTATCTATAATTATATTGAACAATTGTTCAAAAAATCAAAGCATAAAAATCTCATAACTAAGTCAAAAGTACATAAATTTTAATACGGAAAGCTTTTCTATGTTAGTTTTTCTAAGGTTAATAACTCTGCATAATCAATTTCAAATTTATAAAACTTATAATTTTTATTAATTTTTTTTTTTTTTAATTTTAACAATGAAATCTCTTTAAAAAAAATTGAAAAATATTAATTTTTTTTCTTTCAAAGGTTTTCTAAGTTAGTTTTTCTAAGGTTAATAATTCTGCATACTCAATTTCAAATTTTTAAAAATTTCATTTTTTTCAATTTTTTTTTTAATTTTAACAATTGAATAAACAAATTTTAATAATTTTTTCTTTCAAAAGTTTTTGAGTTAGTTTTTCTTTGGTTATTAATTCTGCATAATCAATTTCAAATTTTAAATTCTTTAAATTTTTATAATTTTTTTTTAATCTTAACAATAAAATCTCTTAAAAGAATGAAAAAATATTAATTTTTTTCTTTCAAAGGTTTCCTAAGTCAGTTTTTCTAAGGTTAAGAATTCTGCATAATCAATTTCAAATTTGAAAACCTTTAAATTTTTATTATTTTTTTTTTTGAAATTTTAACAATGAAATCTCTTAAAAATAAATTGAAAAAATTTTAATTATTTTTTTTTTTCAAGGGTTTTCTAAGTTCGTTTTTCTTAGGTTAATAATTCTGCATAATCAATTTCAAATTTTAAATTCTTTAAATTTTTATATATATTTTTCTTTAATTTTAATAAAATCTGTTAAAAGAATGAAAATATATTAATTTTTTTTCTTTCAAAGGTTTCCTTAGTTAGTTTTTCTAAGGTTAATAATTCTGCATAATCAATTTCAAATTTTAAAAACTTATTTATCTTTTATTTTTTTTATTTATTTTTTTTTTTTTTGAAATTTTAACAATGAAATCTCTATAATAAATTAAAAATTTTTAGTTCATGTTTTTTCTTTCAAATTTTTAATTAATTTTTTTTCTTTCAAAGGTTGTCCAAGTTCGTTTTTCTTTGGTTCATAATTCTGCATACTCAATTTCGAATTTGTTAAAATTAAAATTTTGTCAACTTTTTTGTAATCCCCTAAAAAAATTTGAAATTTTTTTTTAAATTTATTTTTCTTTCAAACATGGTTAGATTGATTCCCCTGTTGATTCTGATTAAGAATATATATGGATCATAGGTTAGGAATTATCTCATTCAGAGCGTTACAAGCTTAAATTACAATCTCATTAGGTTAAATTACAATATCATTCTTGGTCGATTTTTATCTATAATTATATTGAACAGTTGTTCAAAAAATCAAAGCATAAAAATCTCATAACTAAGTCAAAAGTACCTTAATTTTAATACGGAAAGCTCTTCTATGTTAGTTTTTCTAAGGTTAATAATTCTGCATAATCAATTTCAAATTTTAAAAACGTATAATTTTTATCTCTTTTTTTTGGAAATTTTAACAATGAAATCTCTATAATAAATTAAAAATTTTTAAATAATTTTTTTTCTTTCAAATTTTTAATTAATTTTTTTCTTTCCAAGGTTTTCTAAGTTAGTTTTTCTTAGGTTAATAATTCTGCATACTCAATTTAATATTTTTAAATATATCATTTTTAAAAATTTTTTTTTTAATTTTAACAATTGAATGAACAAATTTTAATTAATTTTTCTTTAAAAAGTTTTCTAAGTTAGTTTTTCTTTGGTTCATAATTCTGCATACTCAATTTCAATTTTTTTTTAAATTCAAATTTTTTTCAACTTTTTTTAAATTTTAACAATCCCCTACAAAAATTGGAAAATTTTTTTTAAATTTATTTTTCTTTCAAACATGGTTAGATTGATTCTCCTGTTGATTCTGACTAAGAATTTATATATGGATTATAGGGTATGAATTGTCTCATTCACAGCGTTACAAGCTTAAATTACAATATCATTAGGTTAAATTACAATATCATTCTTGGTCGATTTTTATCTATAATTATATTGAACAGTTGTTCAAAAAATCAAAGCATAAAAACCTCATAACTAAGTCAAAAGTACATGAATTTTAATACGGAAAGCTTTTCTATGTTAGTTTTTCTAAGGTTAATAATTCTGCATAATTAATTTCAAATTTGAAAACCTTTAAATTTTTATCATTTTTTTTTTTTTTTTAATTTTAACAATGAAATCTGTAAAAAATAAATTAAGCAAATTTTAATTATTTTTTTTTTCTTTCAAGGGTTTTCTAAGTTCGTTTTTCTTAGGTTAATAATTCTGCATAATCAATTTCAAATTTTAAAAACTTATAATTTGTATCTTTTTTTAAATAAATTGAAAATTTTTAATTAATTTTTTTTCATTCAAATTTTTAATTAATTTTTTTCTTTCAAAGGTTGTCCAAATTAGATTGATTTTCTTAGGTTAATAATTCTGCATACTCAATTTCAATTTTTTTTAATTTAAATTTTTTCAATTTCTTATTTAATTTTAACAATTGAATGAAAAAATTGTTATTATTTTTTCTTTCAAAATTTTTCTAAGTTAGTTTTTCTAAGGTTAATAATTCTCCATAATCAATTTCAAATTTGTTAAAATTAAAATTTTGTCAAATTTTTTGTAATCCCCTAAAAAAAATTGGAAACATTTTTTAAAATGTATTTTTTTTTCAAACATGGTTAGATTGATTCCCCTGTTGATTCTGATTAAGAATATATATGGATTGTAGGTTAGGAATTATCTCATTCACAGCGTTACAAGCTTAAATTACAATATCATTAGGTTAAATTACAATATCATTCTTGGTCGATTTTTATCTATAATTATATTAAACAATTGTTCAAAAAATCAAAGCATAAAACCTCATAACTAAGTCAAAAGTACATTAATTTTATTTCGGAAAGCTTTTCTATGTTAGTTTTTCTAAGGTTAATAATTCTGCATAATCAATTTCAAATTTATAAAACTTATAATTTTTATTTTTTTTTTTTTTTGAAATTTTAACAATGAAATCTCTTTAAAAAAAATTGAAAAATATTAATTTTTTTTCTTTCAAAGGTTTCCTAAGTTAGTTTTTCTAAGGTTAATAATTCTGCATAATCAATTTCCATTTTTTTTTTAAATTCAAATTTTTTTGAACTTTTTTTTAATTTTAACAATCCCCTAAAAAATTGGAAAATTTTTTTTTAAATTTATTTTTCTTTCAAACATGGTTAGATTGATTCTCCTGTTGATTCTGATTAAGAATTTATATATGGATTATAGGGTATGAATTGTCTCATTCACAGCGTTACAAGCTTAAATTACAATATCATTAGGTTAAATTACAATATCATTCTTGGTCGATATTTATCTATAATTATATTGAACAATTGTTCAAAAAATCAAAGCATAAAAATCTCATAACTAAGTCAAAAGTACATTAATTTTAATACGGAAAGCTCTTCTATGTTAGTTTTTCTAAGGTTAATAATTCTGGATAATCAATTTCAAATTTTAAAAACTTATAATTTGTATCTTTTTTTAAATAAATTGAAAATTTTTAATTAATTTTTTTTCTTTCAAATTTTTAATTAATTTTTTTCTTTCAAGGGTTTTCTAAGTTCGTTTTTCTTAGGTTAATAATTCTGCATAATCAATTTCAAATTTTAAAAACTTATAATTTGTATCTTTTTTTAAATAAATTGAAAATTTTTAATTAATTTTTTTCATTCAAATTTTTAATTAATTTTTTTCTTTCAAAGGTTCTCCAAGTTAGTTTTTCTTAGGTTAATAATTCTGCATAATCAATTTCAAATTTTTTTAATTTAAATTTTTTCAATTTCTTATTTAATTTTAACAATTGAATGAAAAAATTGTTATTATTTTTTTCTTTTTAAAATTTTCTAAGTTAGTTTTTCTAAGGTTAATAATTCTCCATAATCAATTTCAAATTTTAAAAACTTATAATTTTTATTTATTTTTATTTGAAATTTTAACAATGAAATCTCTTTAAAAAAAATTGAAAAATATTAATTTTTTTCTTTCAAAGGTTTCCTAAGTTAGTTTTTCTAAGGTTAATAATTCTGCATACCCAATTTCAATTTTTTTCAAATTCAAATTTTTTCAACTTTTTTTTAATTTTAACAATCCCCTAAAAAAATTGGAAATTTTTTTTTAAATTTATTTTTCTTTCAAACATGGTTAGATTGATTCTCCTGTTGATTCTGATTAAGAATTTATATATGGATTATAGGGTATGAATTGTCTCATTCACAGCGTTACAAGCTTAAATTACAATATCATTAGGTTAAATTACAATATCATTCTTGGTCGATATTTATCTATAGTTATATTGAACAATTGTTCAAAAAATCAAAGCATAAAAATCTCATAACTAAGTCAAAAGTACATTAATTTTAATACGGAAAGCTTTTCTATGTTAGTTTTTCTAAGGTTAATAATTCTGCATAGTCAATTTCAAATTTTAAAAACGTATAATTTTTATCTTTTTGTTTTGAAATTTTAACAATGAAATCTCTATAATAAATTAAAAATTTTTAATTACTTTTTTTCTTTCAAATTTTTAATTAATTTTTTTCTTTCAAAGGTTTTCTAAGTTCGTTTTTCATAGGTTAATAATTCTGCATACTCAATTTCAAATTTTTAAAAATATAATTTTTTTAAATTTTTTTTTAATTTTAACAATTGAATGAACAAATTTTAATTATTTTTTTCTATGTTCCTTTTTCATAGGTTAATAATTCTGCATACTCAATTTCAAATTTGTTAAAATTAAAATTTCGTCCCCTAAAAAAATTGGAAACATTTTTTAAAATTTATTTTTCTTTCAAACATGGTTAGATTGATTCCCCTGTTGATTCTGATTAAGAATATATATGGATTATAGGTTAGGAATTATCTCATTCAAAGCGTACAAGCTTAAATTACAATATCATTAGGTTAAATTACAATATCATTTTTGGTCGATATTTATCTATAATTATATTGAACAATTATTCAAAAAATCAAAGCATAAAAACCTCATAACTAAGTCAAAAGTACATTAATTTTATTTCGGAAAGCTTTTCTTTGTTAGTTTTTCTAAGGTTAATAATTCTGCATAATCAATTTCAAATTTAAAAAACTTATAATTTTTATTTCTTTTTTTTTTTTTGAAATTTTAACAATGAAATCTCTTTAAAAAAAATTGAAAAATATTAATTTTTTTTCTTTCAAAGGTTTCCTAAGTTAGTTTTTCTAAGGTTAATAATTTTGCATAATCAATTTTAAATTATAATTTTTTTGTAATTTTGACAATAAAATCTATTAAAAGAATGAAAAAATATTAATTTTTTTTCTTTCAAAGGGTTTCTAAGTTAGTTTTTCTTGGCTTAATAATTCTGCATACTCAATTGCAATTTTTTCAATTTTTTTTTAAATTTTAACAATTGAATATTTTAATTATTTTTTCTTTCAAAAGTTTTCTAGTTAGTTTTTCTTGGCTTAATAATTCTGCATAATCAATTTCAAATTTTAAATTCTTTAAATTTTTATATATTTTTGTAGTTTTAACAATAAAATCTTTTAAAAGGATGAAAATATATTATTTTTTTTTCTTTCAAAGGTTTCCTAAGTTAGTTTTTCTAAGGTTATAATTTGTATAATTTATATATAATATTTTTTTTTTTTTAGAAATTTTAACACTGAAATCTGTTTAAAAAAAATGGAAAAAAATTTTTTTTTTCTTTCAAAGGTTTCTAAGTTTGTTTTTGTAAGGTTAATAATTCTGCATACTCAATTTCAAATTTTTTAAAAATTTCATTTTATTTTTAATTTTAACAATTGAATGAACAAATTTTAATAATTTTTTCTTTCAAAAGTTTTCGAGTTAGTTTTTCTTAGGTTATTATTTCTGCATAATAAATTTTAAATTATTATAATTTTTTTTTTAATTTTAACAATAAAATCTCTTAAAAGAATGAAAAAATATTAATTTTTTTTCTTTCAAAGGGTTCTAAGTTAGTTTTTCTTGGCTTAAAAATTCTGCATACTCAATTTCAATTTTTTAAATTTTTTTTTAAATTTTAACAATTGAATATTTTAATTATTTTTTCTTTCAAAAGTTTTCTAGTTAGTTTTTCTTGGCTTAATCTTTAAATTTTTATATTTTTTGTAGTTTTAACAATAAAAAAAAGGTTTCCTAAGTTAGTTTTTCTAAGGTTATAATTTTTATAATTTATATAATATAATTTTTATTTTTTTTTTTTTTGAAATTTGAACAATGAAATCTCTTTAAAAAAAAATTGAAAAAATATGTTATTTTTCTTTATTTAATTAATATTTTAATTATTTTTTCTTTCAAAAGTTTTCTAGTTAGTTTTTCTTGGCCTAATAATTCTGCATAATCAATTTCAAATTTTAAATTCTTTAAATTTGTATATTTTTTTTTAGTTTTAACAATAAAATCTCTTAAAAGAATGAAAATATATTATTTTTTGTTCTTTCAAAGGTTTCCTAAGTTAGTTTTTCTAAGGTTAATAATTCTGCATAATCAATTTCAAATTTTAAAAACGTATAATTTTTATCTTTTTTTTTTTTTTAAAATTTTAACACTAAAATCTCTAAAATAAATTAAAAAATTTTAATTAATTTTTTTTCTTTCAAAGGTTTTCTAAGTTAGTTTTTCTTAGGTTAATAATTCTGCATAACAATTTCAAATTTTAAATTCTTTAAATTTTTATAATTTTTTTTAATGAAATCTCTTAAAAAAATGAAAAAATTTTAATTATTTTTTTTTCTTTCAAAGGATTTCTAAGTTTGTTTTTCTTTGGTTAATAATTCTGCATACTCAATTGCAATTTTTTCAATTTTTTTTTTAATTTTAACAATTGAATGAACATATTTTAATTATTTTTTTTTAATCAAAAGTTTTCTAGTTAGTTTATCTTGGCTTAATATTTCTGCATAACCAATTTCAAATTTTAAATTCTGTAAATTAATATTTTTTTTTGTTTAGTTTTAACAATAAAATCTCTTAAAAGAATGAAAATATATTAATTTTTTTCATTCAAAGGTTTCCTAAGTTAGTTTTTCTAAGGTTTTAATTTTTATAATTTATATAATATAGTTTTTATCTATTTATTTTTTTTTTGAAATTTTAACAATGAAATCTCTTTAAAAAAATATGGAAAAAATATTTTTTTTTTCTTTCAAAAGTTTCCTAAGTTTGTTTTACTTTGGTTAATAATTCTGCATACTCAATTGCAATTTTTTCAATTTTTTTTTTAATTTTAACAATTGAATGAACATATTTTAATTATTTTTTCTTTCAAAAGTTTTCTAGTTAGTTTTTCTTGGCTTAATAATTCTGCATAATCAATTTCAAATTTTAAATTCTTTAAATTTTTATATATTTTTTTTTTAGTTTTAACAATAAAATCTCTTAAAAGAATGAAAATATATTAATTTTTTTTCTTTCAAAGGTTTCCTAAGTTAGTTTTTCTAAGGTTATAATTTTTATAATTTACATAATATAATTTTTATTATTTTTTTTTTTTTGAAATTTTAACAATGAAATCTCTTTAAAAAAAATGGAAAAAATTTTTTTTTTTTTCTTTTTTTAATTAATATTTTATATACATTTTAATTATTTTTTCTTTCAAAAGTTTTCTAGTTAGTTTATCTTGGCTTAATATTTCTGCATAATCAATTTCAAATTTTAAATTCTTTAAATTTTTATTTTTTTTTAGTTTTAAGAATAAAATCTCTTAAAAGAATGAAAATATATTAATTTTTTTCTTTCAAAGGTTTCCTAAGTTAGTTTTTCTAAGGTTATAATTTTTATAATTTATATAATAAAATTTTTATTTATTTTTTTTTTTTTTGAAATTTTAACAATGAAATCTCTTTAAAAAAATATGGAAAAAATATATTTTTTTTTCTTTCAAAGGTTTCCTAAGTTTGTTTTTGTAAGGTTAATAATTCTGCATACTCAATTTCAAATTTTTTAAAAATTTCATTTTTTTTAATTTTAACAATTGAATGAACAAATTTTAATAATTTTTTCTTTCAAAAGTTTTCGAGTTAGTTTTTCTTAGGTTATTATTTCTGCATAATAAATTTTAAATTATTATAATTTTTTTTTAATTTTAACAATAAAATCTCTTAAAAGAATGAAAAAATATTAATTTTTTTTCTTTCAAAGGGTTCTAAGTTAGTTTTTCTTGGCTTAAAAATTCTGCATACTCAATTTCAATTTTTTAAATTTTTTTTTAAATTTTAACAATTGAATATTTTAATTATTTTTTCTTTCAAAAGTTTTCTAGTTAGTTTTTCTTGGCTTAATCTTTAAATTTTTATATTTTTTGTAGTTTTAACAATAAAAAAAAAGGTTTCCTAAGTTAGTTTTTCTAAGGTTATAATTTTTATAATTTATATAATATAATTTTTATTTTTTTTTTTTTTGAAATTTGAACAATAAAATCTCTTTAAAAAAAATTGAAAAAATATGTTATTTTTCTTTATTTAATTAATATTTTAATTATTTTTTCTTTCAAAAGTTTTCTAGTTAGTTTTTCTTGGCCTAATAATTCTGCATAATCAATTTCAAATTTTAAATTCTTTAAATTTTTATATTTTTTTTTAGTTTTAACAATAAAATCTCTTAAAAGAATGAAAATATATTATTTTTTTTTCTTTCAAAGGTTTCCTAAGTTAGTTTTTCTAAGGTTAATAATTCTGCATAATCAATTTCAAATTTTAAAAACGTATAATTTTTATCTTTTTTTTTTTTTAAATTTTAACACTAAAATCTCTAAAATAAATTAAAAAATTTTAATTAATTTTTTTTCTTTCAAAGGTTTTCTAAGTTAGTTTTTCTTAGGTTAATAATTCTGCATAAAAATTTCAAATTTTAAATTCTTTAAATTTTTATAATTTTTTTTAATGAAATCTCTTAAAAAAATGAAAAAATTTTAATTATTTTTTTTTCTTTCAAAGGATTTCTAAGTTTGTTTTTCTTTGGTTAATAATTCTGCATACTCAATTGCAATTTTTTCATTTTTTTTTTTAATTTTAACAATTGAATGAACATATTTTAATTATTTTTTTTCAATCAAAAGTTTTCTAGTTAGTTTATCTTGGCTTAATATTTCTGCATAACCAATTTCAAATTTTAAATTCTGTAAATTAATATTTTTTTTTTGTTTAGTTTTAACAATAAAATCTCTTAAAAGAATGAAAATATATTAATTTTTTTCATTCAAAGGTTTCCTAAGTTAGTTTTTCTAAGGTTTTAATTTTTATAATTTATATAATATAGTTTTTATCTATTTATTTTTTTTTTGAAATTTTAACAATGAAATCTCTTTAAAAAAATATGGAAAAAATATTTTTTTTTTCTTTCAAAGGTTTCCTAAGTTTGTTTTTCTTTGGTTAATAATTCTGCATACTCAATTGCAATTTTTTTTCTTTCAAAGGGTTCTAAGTTAGTTTTTCTTGGCTTAAAAATTCTGCATACTCAATTTCAATTTTTTAAATTTTTTTTTTAAATTTTAACAATTGAATATTTTAATTATTTTTTCTTTCAAAAGTTTTCTAGTTAGTTTTTCTTGGCTTAATCTTTAAATTTTTATATTTTTTGTAGTTTTAACAATAAAAAAAAAGGTTTCCTAAGTTAGTTTTTCTAAGGTTATAATTTTTATAATTTATATAATATAATTTTTATTTTTTTTTTTTTGAAATTTGAACAATGAAATCTCTTTAAAAAAAAATTGAAAAAATATGTTATTTTTCTTTATTTAATTAATATTTTAATTATTTTTTCTTTCAAAAGTTTTCTAGTTAGTTTTTCTTGGCCTAATAATTCTGCATAATCAATTTCAAATTTTAAATTCTTTAAATTTGTATATTTTTTTTTTAGTTTTAACAATAAAATCTCTTAAAAGAATGAAAATATATTATTTTTTTTTCTTTCAAAGGTTTCCTAAGTTAGTTTTTCTAAGGTTAATAATTCTGCATAATCAATTTCAAATTTTAAAAACGTATAATTTTTATCTTTTTTTTTTTTTTTAAATTTTAACACTAAAATCTCTAAAATAAATTAAAAAATTTTAATTAATTTTTTTTCTTTCAAAGGTTTTCTAAGTTAGTTTTTCTTAGGTTAATAATTCTGCATAACAATTTCAAATTTTAAATTCTTTAAATTTTTATAATTTTTTTTAATGAAATCTCTTAAAAAAATGAAAAAATTTTAATTATTTTTTTTTCTTTCAAAGGATTTCTAAGTTTGTTTTTCTTTGGTTAATAATTCTGCATACTCAATTGCAATTTTTTCAATTTTTTTTTTAATTTTAACAATTGAATGAACATATTTTAATTATTTTTTTTCAATCAAAAGTTTTCTAGTTAGTTTATCTTGGCTTAATATTTCTGCATAACCAATTTCAAATTTTAAATTCTGTAAATTAATATTTTTTTTTGTTTAGTTTTAACAATAAAATCTCTTAAAAGAATGAAAATATATTAATTTTTTTCATTCAAAGGTTTCCTAAGTTAGTTTTTCTAAGGTTTTAATTTTTATAATTTATATAATATAGTTTTTATCTATTTATTTTTTTTTTGAAATTTTAACAATAAAATCTCTTTAAAAAAATATGGAAAAAATATTTTTTTTTTCTTTCAAAGGTTTCCTAAGTTTGTTTTTCTTTGGTTAATAATTCTGCATACTCAATTGCAATTTTTTCATTTTTTTTTTTTAATTTTAACAATTAAATGAACATATTTTAATTATTTTTTCTTTCAAAAGTTTTCTAGTTAGTTTATCTTGGCTTAATATTTCTGCATAACCAATTTCAAATTTTAAATTCTTTAAATTTTTATATTTTTTTTTTTTTTTAGTTCTAACAATAAAATCACTTAAAAGAATGAAAATATATTAATTTTTTTCATTCAAAGTTTTTCTAAGGTTAATAATTCTGCATAATCAATTTCAAATTTTAAAAACGTATAATTTTTATCTTTTTTTTTTTTTTAAATTTTAACACTAAAATCTCTAAAATAAATTAAAAAATTTTAATTAATTTTTTTTCTTTCAAAGGTTTTCTAAGTTAGTTTTTCTTAGGTTAATAATTCTGCATAAAAATTTCAAATTTTAAATTCTTTAAATTTTTATAATTTTTTTTAATGAAATCTCTTAAAAAAATGAAAAAATTTTAATTATTTTTTTTTCTTTCAAAGGATTTCTAAGTTTGTTTTTCTTTGGTTAATAATTCTGCATACTCAATTGCAATTTTTTCATTTTTTTTTTTAATTTTAACAATTGAATGAACATATTTTAATTATTTTTTTTCAATCAAAAGTTTTCTAGTTAGTTTATCTTGGCTTAATATTTCTGCATAACCAATTTCAAATTTTAAATTCTTTAAATTAATATTTTTTTTTTGTTTAGTTTTAACAATAAAATCTCTTAAAAGAATGAAAATATATTAATTTTTTTCTTTCAAAGGTTTCCTAAGTTAGTTTTTCTAAGGTTTTAATTTTTATAATTTATATAATATAGTTTTTATCTATTTATTTTTTTTTTTTGAAATTTTAACAATGAAATCTCTTTAAAAAAATATGGAAAAAATATTTTTTTTTTCTTTCAAAGGTTTCCTAAGTTTGTTTTTCTTTGGTTAATAATTCTGCATACTCAATTGCAATTTTTTTTCTTTCAAAGGGTTCTAAGTTAGTTTTTCTTGGCTTAAAAATTCTGCATACTCAATTTCAATTTTTTAAATTTTTTTTTTAAATTTTAACAATTGAATATTTTAATTATTTTTTCTTTCAAAAGTTTTCTAGTTAGTTTTTCTTGGCTTAATCTTTAAATTTTTATATTTTTTGTAGTTTTAACAATAAAAAAAAAGGTTTCCTAAGTTAGTTTTTCTAAGGTTATAATTTTTATAATTTATATAATATAATTTTTATTTTTTTTTTTTTTGAAATTTGAACAATGAAATCTCTTTAAAATAAAATTGAAAAAATATGTTATTTTTCTTTATTTAATTAATATTTTAATTATTTTTTCTTTCAAAAGTTTTCTAGTTAGTTTTTCTTGGCCTAATAATTCTGCATAATCAATTTCAAATTTTAAATTCTTTAAATTTGTATATTTTTTTTTAGTTTTAACAATAAAATCTCTTAAAAGAATGAAAATATATTATTTTTTTTTCTTTCAAAGGTTTCCTAAGTTAGTTTTTCTAAGGTTAATAATTCTGCATAATCAATTTCAAATTTTAAAAACGTATAATTTTTATCTTTTTTTTTTTTTTTTTAAATTTTAACACTAAAATCTCTAAAATAAATTAAAAAATTTTAATTAATTTTTTTTCTTTCAAAGGTTTTCTAAGTTAGTTTTTCTTAGGTTAATAATTCTGCATAACAATTTCAAATTTTAAATTCTTTAAATTTTTATAATTTTTTTTAATGAAATCTCTTAAAAAAATGAAAAAATTTTAATTATTTTTTTTTCTTTCAAAGGATTTCTAAGTTTGTTTTTCTTTGGTTAATAATTCTGCATACTCAATTGCAATTTTTTCAATTTTTTTTTTAATTTTAACAATTGAATGAACATATTTTAATTATTTTTTTTCAATCAAAAGTTTTCTAGTTAGTTTATCTTGGCTTAATATTTCTGCATAACCAATTTCAAATTTTAAATTCTGTAAATTAATATTTTTTTTTGTTTAGTTTTAACAATAAAATCTCTTAAAAGAATGAAAATATATTAATTTTTTTCATTCAAAGGTTTCCTAAGTTAGTTTTTCTAAGGTTTTAATTTTTATAATTTATATAATATAGTTTTTATCTATTTATTTTTTTTTTGAAATTTTAACAATAAAATCTCTTTAAAAAAATATGGAAAAAATATTTTTTTTTCTTTCAAAGGTTTCCTAAGTTTGTTTTTCTTTGGTTAATAATTCTGCATACTCAATTGCAATTTTTTCATTTTTTTTTTTTTTAATTTTAACAATTAAATGAACATATTTTAATTATTTTTTCTTTCAAAAGTTTTCTAGTTAGTTTATCTTGGCTTAATATTTCTGCATAACCAATTTCAAATTTTAAATTCTTTAAATTTTTATATTTTTTTTTTTTTTAGTTCTAACAATAAAATCACTTAAAAGAATGAAAATATATTAATTTTTTTCATTCAAAGGTTTCCTAAGTTAGTTTTTCTAAGGTTTTAATTTTTATAATTTATATAATATAATTTTTATCTATTTATTTTTTTTTTTGAAATTTTAACACTGAAATCTCTTTAAAAAAATATGGAAAAAATATTTTTTTTTCTTTCAAAAGTTTCCTAAGTTTGTTTTACTTTGGTTAATAATTCTGCATACTCAATTGCAATTTTTTCAATTTTTTTTTTAATTTTAACAATTGAATGAACATATTTTAATTATTTTTTCTTTCAAAAGTTTTCTAGTTAGTTTTTCTTGGCTTAATAATTCTGCATAATCAATTTCAAATTTTAAATTCTTTAAATTTTTATATATTTTTTTTTTAGTTTTAACAATAAAATCTCTTAAAAGAATGAAAATATATTAATTTTTTTTCTTTCAAAGGTTTCCTAAGTTAGTTTTTCTAAGGTTATAATTTTTATAATTTATATAATATAATTTTTATTTTTTTTTTTTTTTGAAATTTTAACAATGAAATCTCTTTAAAAAAAATGGAAAAAATTTTTTTTTTTCTTTTTTTAATTAATATTTTATATATATTTTAATTATTTTTTCTTTCAAAAGTTTTCTAGTTAGTTTATCTTGGCTTAATATTTCTGCATAATCAATTTCAAATTTTAAATTCTTTAAATTTTTATTTTTTTTTAGTTTTAAGAATAAAATCTCTTAAAAGAATGAAAATATATTAATTTTTTTCTTTCAAAGGTTTCCTAAGTTAGTTTTTCTAAGGTTATAATTTTTATAATTTATATAATATAATTTTTATTTATTTTTTTTTTTTTGAAATTTTAACAAAAATCTCTTTAAAAAAATATGGAAAAAATATATTTTTTTTTCTTTCAAAGGTTTCCTAAGTTTGTTTTTGTAAGGTTAATAATTCTGCATACTCAATTTCAAATTTTTTAAAAATTTCATTTTTTTTAATTTTAACAATTGAATGAACAAATTTTAATAATTTTTTCTTTCAAAAGTTTTCGAGTTAGTTTTTCTTAGGTTATTATTTCTGCATAATAAATTTTAAATTATTATAATTTTTTTTTAATTTTAACAATAAAATCTCTTAAAAGAATGAAAAAATATTAATTTTTTTTCTTTCAAAGGGTTCTAAGTTTGTTTTTCTTTGGTTAATAATTCTGCATACTCAATTGCAATTTTTTCATTTTTTTTTTTAATTTTAACAATTAAATGAACATATTTTAATTATTTTTTCTTTCAAAAGTTTTCTAGTTAGTTTATCTTGGCTTAATATTTCTGCATAACCAATTTCAAATTTTAAATTCTTTAAATTTTTATATTTTTTTTTTTTTTAGTTCTAACAATAAAATCACTTAAAAGAATGAAAATATATTAATTTTTTTCATTCAAAGGTTTCCTAAGTTAGTTTTTCTAAGGTTTTAATTTTTATAATTTATATAATATAATTTTTATCTATTTATTTTTTTTTTTTGAAATTTTAACACTGAAATCTCTTTAAAAAAATATGGAAAAAATATTTTTTTTTCTTTCAAAAGTTTCCTAAGTTTGTTTTACTTTGGTTAATAATTCTGCATACTCAATTGCAATTTTTTCAATTTTTTTTTTAATTTTAACAATTGAATGAACATATTTTAATTATTTTTTCTTTCAAAAGTTTTCTAGTTAGTTTTTCTTGGCTTAATAATTCTGCATAATCAATTTCAAATTTTAAATTCTTTAAATTTTTATATATTTTTTTTTTAGTTTTAACAATAAAATCTCTTAAAAGAATGAAAATATATTAATTTTTTTTCTTTCAAAGGTTTCCTAAGTTAGTTTTTCTAAGGTTATAATTTTTATAATTTATATAATATAATTTTTATTTTTTTTTTTTTTTTTGAAATTTTAACAATGAAATCTCTTTAAAAAAAATGGAAAAATTTTTTTTTTTTTTCTTTTTTTAATTAATATTTTATATATATTTTAATTATTTTTTCTTTCAAAAGTTTTCTAGTTAGTTTATCTTGGCTTAATATTTCTGCATAATCAATTTCAAATTTTAAATTCTTTAAATTTTTATTTTTTTTTAGTTTTAAGAATAAAATCTCTTAAAAGAATGAAAATATATTAATTTTTTTCTTTCAAAGGTTTCCTAAGTTAGTTTTTCTAAGGTTATAATTTTTATAATTTATATAATAAAATTTTTATTTATTTTTTTTTTTTTGAAATTTTAACAATGAAATCTCTTTAAAAAAATATGGAAAAAATATTTTTTTTTTCTTTCAAAGGTTTCCTAAGTTTGTTTTTGTTAGGTTAATAATTCTGCATACTCAATTTCAAATTTTTTAAAAATTTCATTTTTTTTAATTTTAACAATTGAATGAACAAATTTTAATAATTTTTTCTTTCAAAAGTTTTCGAGTTAGTTTTTCTTAGGTTATTATTTCTGCATAATAAATTTTAAATTATTATAATTTTTTTTTAATTTTAACAATAAAATCTCTTAAAAGAATGAAAAAATATTAATTTTTTTTCTTTCAAAGGGTTCTAAGTTAGTTTTTCTTGGCTTAAAAATTCTGCATACTCAATTTCAATTTTTTAAATTTTTTTTTAAATTTTAACAATTGAATATTTTAATTATTTTTTCTTTCAAAAGTTTTCTAGTTAGTTTTTCTTGGCTTAATCTTTAAATTTTTATATTTTTTGTAGTTTTAACAATAAAAAAAAAGGTTTCCTAAGTTAGTTTTTCTAAGGTTATAATTTTTATAATTTATATAATATAATTTTTATTTTTTTTTTTTTGAAATTTGAACAATGAAATCTCTTTAAAATAAAATTGAAAAAATATGTTATTTTTCTTTATTTAATTAATATTTTAATTATTTTTTCTTTCAAAAGTTTTCTAGTTAGTTTTTCTTGGCCTAATATTTCTGCATAATCAATTTCAAATTTTAAATTCTTTAAATTTTTATATTTTTTTTTTAGTTTTAACAATAAAATCTCTTAAAAGAATGAAAATATATTAATTTTTTTTCTTTCAAAGGTTTCCTAAGTTAGTTTTTCTAAGGTTATAATTCTGATAATATTTCAATTTTAAAAACGTATAATTTTTATCTTTTTTTTTTTTTTAAATTTTAACACTAAAATCTCTTTAAAATAAATTAAAAAATTTTAATTAATTTTTTTTCTTTCAAAGGTTTTCTAAGTTAGTTTTACTTTGGTTAATAATTCTGCATAACAATTTCAAATTTTAAATTCTTTAAATTTTTTTTTTTTTTAATGAAATCTCTTAAAAAATGAAAAAATTTTAATTATTTTTTTCTTTCAAAAGATTTCTAAGTTTGTTTTTCTTTGGTTAATAATTCTGCATAATCAATTTCAAATTTTAAATTTAACTCAATTGCAATTTTTTCAATTTTTTTTTTTAATTTTAACAATTGAATGAACATATTTTAATTATTTTTTTTAATCAAAAGTTTTCTAGTTAGTTTATCTTGGCTTAATATTTCTGCATAACCAATTTCAAATTTTAAATTCTTTAAATTTTTATTTTTTTTTTTTTAGTTTTAACAATAAAATCTCTTAAAAGAATGAAAATATATTAATTTTTTTTCTTTCAAAGGTTTCCTAAGTTAGTTTTTCTAAGGTTATAAATTTTATAATTTATATAATATAATTTTTATTTATTTTTTTTTTTTGCAATTTTAACAATGAAATCTCTTTAAAAAAAATGGAAAAAATCTTTTTTTTTTCTTTTTTTAATTAATATTTTATATATATTTTAATTATTTTTTCTTTCAAAAGTTTTCTAGTTAGTTTATCTTGGCTTAATATTTCTGCATAATCAATTTCAAATTTTAAATTCTTTAAATTTTTATTTTTTTTTAGTTTTAAGAATAAAATCTCTTAAAAGAATGAAAATATATTAATTTTTTTCATTCAAAGGTTTCCTAAGTTAGTTTTTCTAAGGTTTTAATTTTTATAATTTATATAATATAGTTTTTATCTATTTATTTTTTTTTTTTGAAATTTTAACAATGAAATCTCTTTAAAAAAATATGGAAAAAATATTTTTTTTTTCTTTCAAAGGTTTCCTAAGTTTGTTTTTCTTTGGTTAATAATTCTGCATACTCAATTGCAATTTTTTCATTTTTTTTTTTAATTTTAACAATTAAATGAACATATTTTAATTATTTTTTCTTTCAAAAGTTTTCTAGTTAGTTTATCTTGGCTTAATATTTCTGCATAACCAATTTCAAATTTTAAATTCTTTAAATTTTTATATTTTTTTTTTTTTTAGTTCTAACAATAAAATCTCTTAAAAGAATGAAAATATATTAATTTTTTTCATTCAAAGGTTTCCTAAGTTAGTTTTTCTAAGGTTTTAATTTTTATAATTTATATAATATAATTTTTATCTATTTATTTTTTTTTTTGAAATTTTAACACTGAAATCTCTTTAAAAAAATATGGAAAAAATATTTTTTTTTCTTTCAAAAGTTTCCTAAGTTTGTTTTACTTTGGTTAATAATTCTGCATACTCAATTGCAATTTTTTCAATTTTTTTTTTAATTTTAACAATTGAATGAACATATTTTAATTATTTTTTCTTTCAAAAGTTTTCTAGTTAGTTTTTCTTGGCTTAATAATTCTGCATAATCAATTTCAAATTTTAAATTCTTTAAATTTTTATATTTTTTTTTTTAGTTTTAACAATAAAATCTCTTAAAAGAATGAAAATATATTAATTTTTTTTCTTTCAAAGGTTTCCTAAGTTAGTTTTTCTAAGGTTATAAATTTTATAATTTATATATATAATTTTTATTTATTTTTTTTTTTTGCAATTTTAACAATGAAATCTCTTTAAAAAAAATGGAAAAAATCTTTTTTTTTCTTTTTTTAATTAATATTTTATATATATTTTAATTATTTTTTCTTTCAAAAGTTTTCTAGTTAGTTTATCTTGGCTTAATATTTCTGCATAATCAATTTCAAATTTTAAATTCTTTAAATTTTTATTTTTTTGTTAGTTTTAAGAATAAAATCTCTTAAAAGAATGAAAATATATTAATTTTTTTTCTTTCAAAGGTTTCCTAAGTTAGTTTTTCTAAGGTTATAATTTTTATAATTTATATAATAAAATTTTTATTTATTTATTTTTTTTTTGAAATTTTAACAATGAAATCTCTTTAAAAAAATATGGAAAAAATATATTTTTTTTTCTTTCAAAGGTTTCCTAAGTTCGTTTTTCTAAGGTTAATAATTCTGCATACTCAATTTCAAATTTTTAAAAATTTCATTTTTTTTTTAGTTTTAATAATGGAATGAACAAATTTTAATAATTTTTTCTTTCAAAAGTTTTCGATTTAGTTTTTCTTAGGTTATTAATTCTGCATAATCAATTTTAAATTATTATATTTTTTTTTTAATTTTAACAATAAAATCTCTTAAAAGAATGAAAAAATATTAATTTTTTTTCTTTCAAAGGTTTCCTAAGTTAGTTTTTCTAAGGTTAATAATTCTGCATAATCAATTTCAAATTTTAAAAACGTATAATTTTTATCTTTTTTTTTTTAATTTTAACAATGAAATCTCTATAAGAAATTGAAAATTTTTAATTAATTTTTTTCTTTCAAATTTTTAATTAATTTTTTTCTTTCAAAGGTTTTTTAAGTTAGTTTTTCTAAGGTTAATAATTCTGCATAATCAATTTCAAATTTTAAAAAATTATATTTTAACAATCTAACAATTTAACAAATCTCTTCAAAAAATTGAAAAAATTTTAATTATTTTTTTTCTTTCAAAGGGTTTCTAAGTTAGTTTTTCTTGGCAATAATTCTGCATACTCAATTGCAATTTTTTCAATTTTTTTTTAAATTTTAACAATTGAATGAACATATTTTAATTATTTTTTCTTTCAAAAGTTTTCTAGTTAGTTTTTCTTGGCTTAATAATTCTGCATATTCAATTTCAAATTTTAAATTCTTTAAATTTTTATTTATTTTTTTTTTTAGTTTTAACAATAAAATCTCTTAAAAGAATGAAAATATATTAATTTTTTTTCTTTCAAAGGTTTCCTAAGTTAGTTTTTCTAAGGTTAATAATTCTGCATAATCAATTTCAAATTTTAAATTTTTAAATTTTTATAATTTTTTTTTTAATGAAATCTCTTAAAAAATATGAAAAAATTTTAATTATTTTTTTTTTCTTTCAAAGGTTTTCTAAGTTTGTTTTTCTTTGGTTAATAATTCTGCATACTCAACTTCAAATTTTTTACATTAAAACTTTTTTGTAATCCCCTAAAAAAATTGGAAATTACAATATCATTAGGTTAAATTACAATATCAGAAAATATTAGAAAAGCTTTCCGAATTAAAATTATTTTACTTTTGACTTAGTTATGAGGTTTTTATGCTTTGATTTTTTGAACAACTGTTCAATATAATTATAGATAAAAATCAACCAAGAGATTTTTATCTATAATTATATTGAACAGTTGTTCAAAAAATCAAAGCATAAAAACCTCATAATTAAGTCAAAAGTAAAATAATTTTAATTCGGAAAGCTTTTCTATGTCAGTTTTTCTAAGGTTAATAATTCTGCATAATTAATTTCAAATTTGAAAACCTTTAAATTTTTATCATTTTTTTTTTTATAAATAAAATAAATAAATATAAATAAAATCTTTTTTTTTCTTTTTTTAATTAATATTTTATATATATTTGAATTATTTTTTCTTTCAAAAGTTTTCTAGTTAGTTTATCTTGGCTTAATATTTCTGCATAATCAATTTCAAATTTTAAATTCTTTAAATTTTTATTTTTTTTTTAGTTTTAACAATAAAATCTCTTAAAAGAATGAAAATATATAATTTTTTTTCTTTCAAAGGTTTCCTAAGTTAGTTTTTCTAAGGTTATAATTTTTTTAATTTATATAATATAATTTTTATTTATTTATTTTTTTTTTTGAAATCTTAACAATGAAATCTCTTTAAAAAAATATGGAAAAAATATATTTTTTTTTCTTTCAAAGGTTTCCTAAGTTCGTTTTTCTAAGGTTAATAATTCTGCAAACTCAATTTCAAATTTTTAAAAATTTCATTTTTTTTTTAGTTTTAACAATGGAATGAACAAATTTTAATAATTTTTTCTTTCAAAAGTTTTCGATTTAGTTTTTCTTAGGTTATTAATTCTGCATAATCAATTTTAAATTATTATAATTTTTTTTTAATTTTAACAATAAAATCTCTTAAAAGAATGAAAAAATATTAATTTTTTTTCTTTCAAAGGTTTCCTAAGTTAGTTTTTCTAAGGTTAATAATTCTGCATAATCAATTTCAAATTTGAAAACCTTTAAATTTTTATCATTTTTTTTATTTATTTTTTTATTTTTTTTTATTTTTAACAATGAAATCTCTAAAAAATAAATTTAAAAAATTTTTAATTATTTTTTTTTCAAGGGTTTTCTAAGTTCGTTTTTCTTAGATTAATAATAATGCATAATCAATTTCAAATTTTAAATTCTTTAAATTTTTATATATTTTTTTTTTAATTTTAATAAAATTTGTTAAAAGAATGAAAATATATTAATTTTTTTTCTTTCAAAGGTTTCCTTAGTTAGTTTTTCTAAGGTTAATAATTCTGCATAATCAATTTCAAATTTTAAAAACTTATTTATCTTTTATTTTTTTATTTTTTTTTTTTTTTGAAATTTTAACAATGAAATCTCTATAATAAATTAAAAATTTTTAGTTCATGTTTTTTCTTTCAAATTTTTTATTAATTTTTTTTCTTTCAAAGGTTGTCCAAGTTCGTTTTTCTTTGGTTCATAATTCTGCATACTCAATTTCGAATTTGTTAAAATTAAGATTTTGTCAACTTTTTTGTAATCCCCTAAAAAATTTGGACATTTTTTTTAAATTTATTTTTCTTTCAAACATGGTTAGATTGATTCCCCTGTTGATTCTGATTAAGAATATATATGGATCATAGGTTAGGAATTATCTCATTCAGAGCGTTACAAGCTTAAATTACAATCTCATTAGGTTAAATTACAATATCATTCTTGGTCGATTTTTATCTATAATTATATTGAACAGTTGTTCAAAAAATCAAAGCATAAAAACCTCATAACTAAGTCAAAAGTACCTTAATTTTAAAACGGAAAGCTCTTCTATGTTAGTTTTTCTAAGGTTAATAATTCTACATAATCAATTTCAAATTTTAAAAACGTATAATTTTATTTCTTTTTTTTTTGAAATTTTAACAATGAAATCTCTATAATAAATTTAAAATTTTTAATTAATTTTTTTTCCAAGTTAGTTTTTCTTAGGTTAATAATTCTGCATACTCAATTTAATATTTTTAAATATATCATTTTAAAAAATTTTTTTTTTTAATTTTAACAATTGAATGAACAAATTTTAATTAATTTTTCTTTTAAAAGTTTTCTAAGTTAGTTTTTCTTTGGTTCATAATTCTGCATACTCAATTTCAATTTTTTTAAAATTCAAATTTTTTTCAACTTTTTTTAAATTTTAACAATCCCCTACAAAAATTTGAAATTTTTTTTTAAATTTATTTTTCTTTCAAACATGGTTAGATTGATTCTCCTGTTGATTCTGACTAAGAATTTATATATGGATTATAGGGTATGAATTGTCTCATTCACAGCGTTACAAGCGTAAATTACAATCTCATTAGGTTAAATTACAATATCATTCTTGGTCGATTTTTATCTATAATTATATTGAACAGTTGTTCAAAAAATCAAAGCATAAAAACCTCATAACTAAGTCAAAAGTACATTAATTTTAATACGGAAAGCTCTTCTATGTTAGTTTTTCTAAGGTTAATAATTCTGCATAATTAATTTCAAATTTGAAAACCTTTAAATTTTTATCATTTTTTTTTTTTTTTTTTTTTTTTTAATTTTAACAATGAAATCTGTAAAAAATAAATTAAGCAAATTTTAATTATTTTTTTTTCTTTCAAGGGTTTTCTAAGTTCGTTTTTCTAAGGTTAATAATTCTGCAAACTCAATTTCAAATTTTTAAAAATTTCATTATTTTTTTAGTTTTAACAATGGAATGAACAAATTTTAATAATTTTTTCTTTCAAAAGTTTTCGATTTAGTTTTTCTTAGGTTATTAATTCTGCATAATCAATTTTAAATTATTATAATTTTTTTTTAATTTTAACAATAAAATCTCTTAAAAGAATGAAAAAATATTAATTTTTTTTCTTTCAAAGGTTTCCTAAGTTAGTTTTTCTAAGGTTATAATTTTTATAATTTATATAATAAAATTTTTATTTATTTTTTTTTTTTTTTGAAATTTTAACAATGAAATCTTTTTAAAAAAATATGGAAAAAATATATTTTTTTTCTTTCAAAGGTTTCCTAAGTTTGTTTTTGTAAGGTTAATAATTCTGCATACTCAATTTCAAATTTTTTAAAAATTTCATTTTTTTTAATTTTAACAATTGAATGAACAAATTTTAATAATTTTTTCTTTCAAAAGTTTTCGAGTTAGTTTTTTTTAGGTTATTATTTCTGCATAATAAATTTTAAATTATTATAATTTTTTTTTTTAATTTTAACAATAAAATCTCTTAAAAGAATGAAAAAATATTAATTTTTTTTCTTTCAAAGGGTTCTAAGTTAGTTTTTCTTGGCTTAAAAATTCTGCATAATCAATTTCAATTTTTAAAATTTTTTTTTTTTAATTTTAACAATTGAATATTTTAATTATTTTTTCTTTCAAAAGTTTTCTAGTTAGTTTTTCTTGGCTTAATCTTTAAATTTTTATATTTTTTGTAGTTTTAACAATAAAAAAAAAAGGTTTCCTAAGTTAGTTTTTCTAAGGTTATAATTTTTATAATTTATATAATATAATTTTTATTTTTTTTTTTTTGAAATTTGAACAATGAAATCTCTTTAAAAAAAAATTGAAAAAATATGTTATTTTTCTTTATTTAATTAATATTTTAATTATTTTTTCTTTCAAAAGTTTTCTAGTTAGTTTTTCTTGGCCTAATAATTCTGCATAATCAAATTCAAATTTTAAATTCTTTAAATTTTTATATTTTTTTTTTAGTTTTAACAATAAAATCTCTTAAAAGAATGAAAATATATTATTTTTTTTCTTTCAAAGGTTTCCTAAGTTAGTTTTTCTAAGGTTAATAATTCTGCATAATCAATTTCAAATTTTAAAAACGTATAATTTTTATCTTTTTTTTTTTTTTAAATTTTAACACGAAAATCTCTAAAATAAATTAAAAAATTTTAATTAATTTTTTTTCTTTCAAAGGTTTTCTAAGTTAGTTTTTCTTAGGTTAATAATTCTGCATAACAATTTCAAATTTTAAATTCTTTAAATTTTTATAATTCTCTTAATAATTCTCTTAAAAAAATGAAAAAATTTTAATTATTTTTTTTTCTTTCAAAGGATTTCTAAGTTTGTTTTTCTTTGGTTAATAATTCTGCATACTCAATTGCAATTTTTTCAATTTTTTTTTTTAATTTTAACAATTGAATGAACATATTTTAATTATTTTTTTTCAATCAAAAGTTTTCTAGTTAGTTTATCTTGGCTTAATATTTCTGCATAACCAATTTCAAATTTTAAATTCTGTAAATTAATATTTTTTTTTGTTTAGTTTTAACAATAAAATCTCTTAAAAGAATGAAAATATATTAATTTTTTTCATTCAAAGGTTTCCTAAGTTAGTTTTTCTAAGGTTTTAATTTTTATAATTTATATAATATAGTTTTTATCTATTTATTTTTTTTTTTGAAATTTTAACAATGAAATCTCTTTAAAAAAATATGGAAAAAATATTTTTTTTTTCTTTCAAAGGTTTCCTAAGTTTGTTTTTCTTTGGTTAATAATTCTGCATACTCAATTGCAATTTTTTCATTTTTTTTTTTAATTTTAACAATAAAATGAACATATTTTAATTATTTTTTCTTTCAAAAGTTTTCTAGTTAGTTTATCTTGGCTTAATATTTCTGCATAACCAATTTCAAATTTTAAATTCTTTAAATTTTTATATTTTTTTTTTTTTTAGTTCTAACAATAAAATCTCTTAAAAGAATGAAAATATATTAATTTTTTTCATTCAAAGGTTTCCTAAGTTAGTTTTTCTAAGGTTTTAATTTTTATAATTTATATAATATAATTTTTATCTATTTATTTTTTTTTTGAAATTTTAACACTGAAATCTCTTTAAAAAAATATGGAAAAAATATTTTTTTTTCTTTCAAAAGTTTCCTAAGTTTGTTTTACTTTGGTTAATAATTCTGCATACTCAATTGCAATTTTTTCAATTTTTTTTTAAATTTTAACAATTGAATGAACATATTTTAATTATTTTTTCTTTCAAAAGTTTTCTAGTTAGTTTTTCTTGGCTTAATAATTCTGCATAATCAATTTCAAATTTTAAATTCTTTAAATTTTTATATTTTTTTTTTAGTTTTAACAATAAAATCTCTTAAAAGAATGAAAATATATTAATTTTTTTTCTTTCAAAGGTTTCCTAAGTTAGTTTTTCTAAGGTTATAAATTTTATAATTTATATAATATAATTTTTATTTTTTTTTTTTTTTTTTGCAATTTTAACAATGAAATCTCTTTAAAAAAAATGGAAAAAATCTTTTTTTTTCTTTTTTTAATTAATATTTTATATATATTTTAATTATTTTTTCTTTCAAAAGTTTTCTAGTTAGTTTATCTTGGCTTAATATTTCTGCATAATCAATTTCAAATTTTAAATTCTTTAAATTTTTATTTTTTTTTAGTTTTAAGAATAAAATCTCTTAAAAGAATGAAAATATATTAATTTTTTTCATTCAAAGGTTTCCTAAGTTAGTTTTTCTAAGGTTTTAATTTTTATAATTTATATAATATAGTTTTTATCTATTTATTTTTTTTTTTTTTGAAATTTTAACAATGAAATCTCTTTAAAAAAATATGGAAAAAATATTTTTTTTTTCTTTCAAAGGTTTCCTAAGTTTGTTTTTCTTTGGTTAATAATTCTGCATACTCAATTGCAATTTTTTTTTTTAATTTTAACAATTAAATGAACATATTTTAATTATTTTTTCTTTCAAAAGTTTTCTAGTTAGTTTATCTTGGCTTAATATTTCTGCATAACCAATTTCAAATTTTAAATTCTTTAAATTTTTATATTTTTTTTTTTTTTTAGTTCTAACAATAAAATCTCTTAAAAGAATGAAAATATATTAATTTTTTTCATTCAAAGGTTTCCTAAGTTAGTTTTTCTAAGGTTTTAATTTTTATAATTTATATAATATAATTTTTATCTATTTATTTTTTTTTTTTGAAATTTTAACACTGAAATCTCTTTAAAAAAATATGGAAAAAATATTTTTTTTTCTTTCAAAAGTTTCCTAAGTTTGTTTTACTTTGGTTAATAATTCTGCATACTCAATTGCAATTTTTTCAATTTTTTTTTTTAATTTTAACAATTGAATGAACATATTTTAATTATTTTTTCTTTCAAAAGTTTTCTAGTTAGTTTATCTTGGCTTAATATTTCTGCATAATCAATTTCAAATTTTAAATTCTTTAAATTTTTATTTTTTTTTTAGTTTTAAGAATAAAATCTCTTAAAAGAATGAAAATATATTAATTTTTTTTCTTTCAAAGGTTTCCTAAGTTAGTTTTTCTAAGGTTATAATTTTTATAATTTATATAATAAAATTTTTATTTATTTATTTTTTTTTTTGAAATTTTAACAATGAAATCTCTTTAAAAAAATATGGAAAAAATATATTTTTTTTTCTTTCAAAGGTTTCCTAAATTCGTTTTTCTAAGGTTAATAATTCTGCATACTCAATTTCAAATTTTTAAAAATTTCATTTTTTTTTTAGTTTTAACAATGGAATGAACAAATTTTAATAATTTTTTCTTTCAAAAGTTTTCGATTTAGTTTTTCTTAGGTTATTAATTCTGCATAATCAATTTTAAATTATTATATTTTTTTTTTAATTTTAACAATAAAATCTCTTAAAAGAATGAAAAAATATTAATTTTTTTTCTTTCAAAGGTTTCCTAAGTTAGTTTTTCTAAGGTTAATAATTCTGCATAATCAATTTCAAATTTTAAAAACGTATAATTTTTATCTTTTTTTTTTTTAATTTTAACAATGAAATCTCTATAAGAAATTGAAAATTTTTAATTAATTTTTTTCTTTCAAATTTTTAATTAATTTTTTTTTTTCAAAGGTTTTTTAAGTTAGTTTTTCTAAGGTTAATAATTCTGCATAATCAATTTCAAATTTTAAAAAATTATAATTTTAACAATCTAACAATTTAACAAATCTCTTCAAAAAATTGAAAAAATTTTAATTATTTTTTTTCTTTCAAAGGGTTTCTAAGTTAGTTTTTCTTGGCAATAATTCTGCATACTCAATTGCAATTTTTTCAATTTTTTTTTAAATTTTAACAATTGAATGAACATATTTTAATTATTTTTTCTTTCAAAAGTTTTCTAGTTAGTTTTTCTTGGCTTAATAATTCTGCATATTCAATTTCAAATTTTAAATTCTTTAAATTTTTATTTATTTTTTTTTTTAGTTTTAACAATAAAATCTCTTAAAAGAATGAAAATATATTAATTTTTTTTCTTTCAAAGGTTTCCTAAGTTAGTTTTTCTAAGGTTAATAATTCTGCATAATCAATTTCAAATTTTAAATTCTTTAAATTTTTATAATTTTTTTTTTAATGAAATCTCTTAAAAAATATGAAAAAATTTTAATTATTTTTTTTTTCTTTCAAAGGTTTTCTAAGTTTGTTTTTCTTTGGTTAATAATTCTGCATACTCAACTTCAAATTTGTTTACATTAAAACTTTTTTGTAATCCCCTAAAAAAATTGGAAATTACAATATCATTAGGTTAAATTACAATATCAGAAAATATTAGAAAAGCTTTCCGAATTAAAATTATTTTACTTTTGACTTAGTTATGAGGTTTTTATGCTTTGATTTTTTGAACAACTGTTCAATATAATTATAGATAAAAATCAACCAAGAGATTTTTATCTATAATTATATTGAACAGTTGTTCAAAAAATCAAAGCATAAAAACCTCATAATTAAGTCAAAAGTAAAATAATTTTAATTCGGAAAGCTTTTCTATGTCAGTTTTTCTAAGGTTAATAATTCTGCATAATTAATTTCAAATTTGAAAACCTTTAAATTTTTATCATTTTTTTTTTATAAATAAAATAAATAAATATAAATAAAATCTTTTTTTTTCTTTTTTTAATTAATATTTTATATATATTTGAATTATTTTTTCTTTCAAAAGTTTTCTAGTTAGTTTATCTTGGCTTAATATTTCTGCATAATCAATTTCAAATTTTAAATTCTTTAAATTTGTATTTTTTTTTAGTTTTAACAATAAAATCTCTTAAAAGAATGAAAATATATAATTTTTTTTCTTTCAAAGGTTTCCTAAGTTAGTTTTTCTAAGGTTATAATTTTTTTAATTTATATAATATAATTTTTATTTATTTATTTTTTTTTTGAAATCTTAACAATGAAATCTCTTTAAAAAAATATGGAAAAAATATATTTTTTTTTCTTTCAAAGGTTTCCTAAGTTCGTTTTTCTAAGGTTAATAATTCTGCAAACTCAATTTCAAATTTTTAAAAATTTCATTTTTTTTTTAGTTTTAACAATGGAATGAACAAATTTTAATAATTTTTTCTTTCAAAAGTTTTCGATTTAGTTTTTCTTAGGTTATTAATTCTGCATAATCAATTTTAAATTATTATAATTTTTTTTTAATTTTAACAATAAAATCTCTTAAAAGAATGAAAAAATATTAATTTTTTTTCTTTCAAAGGTTTCCTAAGTTAGTTTTTCTAAGGTTAATAATTCTGCATAATCAATTTCAAATTTGAAAACCTTTAAATTTTTATCATTTTTTTTATTTATTTTTTTATTTTTTTTTATTTTTAACAATGAAATCTCTAAAAAATAAATTTAAAAAATTTTTAATTATTTTTTTTTTTCAAGGGTTTTCTAAGTTCGTTTTTCTTAGATTAATAATAATGCATAATCAATTTCAAATTTTAAATTCTTTAAATTTTTATATATTTTTTTTTTAATTTTAATAAAATTTGTTAAAAGAATGAAAATATATTAATTTTTTTTCTTTCAAAGGTTTCCTTAGTTAGTTTTTCTAAGGTTAATAATTCTGCATAATCAATTTCAAATTTTAAAAACTTATTTATCTTTTATTTTTTTATTTTATTTTTTTTTTTTGAAATTTTAACAATGAAATCTCTATAATAAATTAAAAATTTTTAGTTCATGTTTTTTCTTTCAAATTTTTTATTAATTTTTTTTCTTTCAAAGGTTGTCCAAGTTCGTTTTTCTTTGGTTCATAATTCTGCATACTCAATTTCGAATTTGTTAAAATTAAGATTTTGTCAACTTTTTTGTAATCCCCTAAAAAATTTGGACATTTTTTTTAAATTTATTTTTCTTTCAAACATGGTTAGATTGATTCCCCTGTTGATTCTGATTAAGAATATATATGGATCATAGGTTAGGAATTATCTCATTCAGAGCGTTACAAGCTTAAATTACAATCTCATTAGGTTAAATTACAATATCATTCTTGGTCGATTTTTATCTATAATTATATTGAACAGTTGTTCAAAAAATCAAAGCATAAAAACCTCATAACTAAGTCAAAAGTACCTTAATTTTAAAACGGAAAGCTCTTCTATGTTAGTTTTTCTAAGGTTAATAATTCTACATAATCAATTTCAAATTTTAAAAACGTATAATTTTATTTCTTTTTTTTTTGAAATTTTAACAATGAAATCTCTATAATAAATTTAAAATTTTTAATTAATTTTTTTTCCAAGTTAGTTTTTCTTAGGTTAATAATTCTGCATACTCAATTTAATATTTTTAAATATATCATTTTAAAAAATTTTTTTTTTTAATTTTAACAATTGAATGAACAAATTTTAATTAATTTTTCTTTAAAAAGTTTTCTAAGTTAGTTTTTCTTTGGTTCATAATTCTGCATACTCAATTTCAATTTTTTTAAAATTCAAATTTTTTTCAACTTTTTTTAAATTTTAACAATCCCCTACAAAAATTTGAAATTTTTTTTTAAATTTATTTTTCTTTCAAACATGGTTAGATTGATTCTCCTGTTGATTCTGACTAAGAATTTATATATGGATTATAGGGTATGAATTGTCTCATTCACAGCGTTACAAGCGTAAATTACAATCTCATTAGGTTAAATTACAATATCATTCTTGGTCGATTTTTATCTATAATTATATTGAACAGTTGTTCAAAAAATCAAAGCATAAAAACCTCATAACTAAGTCAAAAGTACATTAATTTTAATACGGAAAGCTCTTCTATGTTAGTTTTTCTAAGGTTAATAATTCTGCATAATTAATTTCAAATTTGAAAACCTTTAAATTTTTATCATTTTTTTTTTTTTTTTTTTTTAATTTTAACAATGAAATCTGTAAAAAATAAATTAAGCAAATTTTAATTATTTTTTTTTCTTTCAAGGGTTTTCTAAGTTCGTTTTTCTTAGGTTAATAATTCTGCATAATCAATTTCAAATTTTAAAAACTTATAATTTGTATCTTTTTTTAAATAAATTGAAAATTTTTAATTAATTTTTTTTCATTCAAATTTTTAATTAATTTTTTTCTTTCAAAGGTTGTCCAAATTAGATTTTCTTAGGTTAATAATTCTGCATACTCAATTTCAATTTTTTTTAATTTAAATTTTTTCAATTTCTTATTTAATTTTAACAATTGAATGAAAAAATTGTTATTATTATTTCTTTCAAATGTTTTCTAAGTTAGTTTTCATAAGGTTAATAATTCTCCATAATCAATTTCAAATTTGTTAAAATTAAAATTTTGTCAAATTTTTTGTAATCCCCTAAAAAAAATTGGAAACATTTTTTAAAATGTATTTTTTTTTCAAACATGGTTAGATTGATTCCCCTGTTGATTCTGATTAAGAATATATATGGATTGTAGGTTAGGAATTATCTCATTCACAGCGTTAGAAGCTTTAATTACAATATCATTAGGTTAAATTACAATATCATTCTTGGTCGATTTTTATCTATAATTATATTAAACAATTGTTCAAAAAATCAAAGCATAAAACCTCATAACTAAGTCAAAAGTACATTAATTTTATTTCGGAAAGCTTTTCTATGTTAGTTTTTCTAAGGTTAATAATTCTGCATAATCAATTTCAAATTTATAAAACTTATAATTTTTATTTATTTTTTTTTTTTTGAAATTTTAACAATGAAATCTCTTTAAAAAAAATTGAAAAATATTAATTTTTTTTCTTTCAAAGGTTTCCTAAGTTAGTTTTTCTAAGGTTAATAATTCTGCATAGTCAATTTCAATTTTTTTTTAAATTCAAATTTTTTTAAATTTTTTTTTAATTTTAACAATCCCCTAAAAAAATTGGAAAATTTTTTTTAAATTCATTTTTCTTTCAAACATGGTTAGATTGATTCTCCTGTTGATTCTGACTAAGAATTTATATATGGATTATAGGGTATGAATTGTCTCATTCACAGCGCTACAAGCTTAAATTACAATATCATTAGGTTAAATTACAATATCATTCTTGGTCGATATTTATATATAATTATATTGAACAATTGTTCAAAAAATCAAAATATAAAAATCTCATAACTAAGTCAAAAGTACATTAATTTTAATACGGAAAGCTTTTCTATGTTAGTTTTTCTAAGGTTAATAATTCTGCATAATCAATTTCAAATTTATAAAACTTATAATTTTCATTTATTTTTTTTTTTTTGAAATTTTAACAATGAAATCTCTTTAAAAAAAAATTGAAAAATATTAATTTTTTTTCTTTCAAAGGTTTCCTAAGTTAGTTTTTCTAAGGTTAATAATTCTGCATAGTCAATTTCAATTTTTTTTTAAATTCAAATTTTTTTCAACTTTTTTTTAATTTTAACCATCCCCTAAAAAATTTGAAAAATTTATTTTTCTTTCAAACATGGTTAGATTGATTCTCCTGTTGATTCTGACTAAGAATTTATATATGGATTATAGGGTATGAATTGTCTCATTCACAGCGTTACAAGCTTAAATTACAATATCATTAGGTTAAATTACAATATCATTCTTGGTCGATATTTATCTATAATTATATTGAACAATTGTTAAAAAAAATCAAAGCATAAAAATCTCATAACTAAGTCAAAAGTACCTTAATTTTAATACGGAAAGCTCTTCTATGTTAGTTTTTCTAAAGTTATTAATTCTGCATAATCAATTTCAAATTTTAAAAACGTATAATTTTATTTCTTTTTTTTTTGAAATTTTAACAATGAAATCTCTATAATAAATTTAAAATTTTTAATTAATTTTTTTTTCTTTAAAATTTTTAATTAATTTTTTTCTTTCAAAGGTTTTCTAAGTTCGTTTTTCTTAGATTAATAATTCTGCATAATCAATTTAAAATTTTTAAAACGTATAATTTTTATCTCTTTTTTTTGGAAATTTTAACAATGAAATCTCTATAATAAATTAAAAATTTTTAATTAATTTTTTTTCTTTCAAATTTTTAATTAATTTTTTTCTTTCAAAGGTTTTCTAAGTTAGTTTTTCTTAGGTTAATAATTCTGCATACTCAATTTAATATTTTTAAATATATCATTTAAAAAAATTTTTTTTTTTAATTTTAACAATTGAATGAACAAATTTTAATTAATTTTTCTTTAAAAAGTTTTCAAAGTTAGTTTTTCTTTGGTTCATAATTCTGCATACTCAATTTCAATTTTTTTAAATTTCAAATTTTTTTCAACTTTTTTTAAATTTTAACAATCCCCTACAAAAATTTGAAAATTTTTTTTAAATTTATTTTTCTTTCAAACATGGTTAGATTGATTCTCCTGTTGATTCTGACTAAGAATTTATATATGGATTATAGGGTATGAATTGTCTCATTCACAGCGTTACAAGCTTAAATTACAATCTCATTAGGTTAAATTACAATATCATTCTTGGTCGATTTTTATCTATAATTATATTGAACAGTTGTTCAAAAAATCAAAGCATAAAAACCTCATAACTAAGTCAAAAGTACATTAATTTTAATACGGAAAGCTCTTCTATGTTAGTTTTTCTAAGGTTAATAATTCTGCATAATTAATTTCAAATTTGAAAACCTTTAAATTTTTATCATTTTTTTTTTTTTTTTTAATTTTAACAATGAAATCTGTAAAAAATAAATTAAGCAAATTTTAATTATTTTTTTTTCTTTCAAGGGTTTTCTAAGTTCGTTTTTCTTAGGTTAATAATTCTGCATAATCAATTTCAAATTTTAAAAACTTATAATTTGTATCTTTTTTTAAATAAATTGAAAATTTTTAATTAATTTTTTTTCATTCAAATTTTTAATTAATTTTTTTCTTTCAAAGGTTGTCCAAATTAGATTTTCTTAGGTTAATAATTCTGCATACTCAATTTCAATTTTTTTTAATTTAAATTTTTTCAATTTCTTATTTAATTTTAACAATTGAATGAAAAAATTGTTATTATTATTTCTTTCAAATGTTTTCTAAGTTAGTTTTCATAAGGTTAATAATTCTCCATAATCAATTTCAAATTTGTTAAAATTAAAATTTTGTCAAATTTTTTGTAATCCCCTAAAAAAAATTGGAAACATTTTTAAAATGTATTTTTTTTTCAAACATGGTTAGATTGATTCCCCTGTTGATTCTGATTAAGAATATATATGGATTGTAGGTTAGGAATTATCTCATTCACAGCGTTACAAGCTTAAATTACAATCTCATTAGGTTAAATTACAATATCATTCTTGGTCGATTTTTATCTATAATTATATTGAACAGTTGTTCAAAAAATCAAAGCATAAAAACCTCATAACTAAGTCAAAAGTACATTAATTTTAATACGGAAAGCTCTTCTATGTTAGTTTTTCTAAGGTTAATAATTCTGCATAATTAATTTCAAATTTGAAAACCTTTAAATTTTTATCATTTTTTTTTTTTTTTTAAATTTTAACAATGAAATCTGTAAAAAATAAATTAAGCAAATTTTAATTATTTTTTTTTCTTTCAAGGGTTTTCTAAGTTCGTTTTTCTTAGGTTAATAATTCTGCATAATCAATTTCAAATTTTAAAAACTTATAATTTGTATCTTTTTTTAAATAAATTGAAAATTTTTAATTAATTTTTTTTCATTCAAATTTTTAATTAATTTTTTTCTTTCAAAGGTTGTCCAAATTAGATTTTCTTAGGTTAATAATTCTGCATACTCAATTTCAATTTTTTTTAATTTAAATTTTTTCAATTTCTTATTTAATTTTAACAATTGAATGAAAAAATTGTTATTATTATTTCTTTCAAATGTTTTCTAAGTTAGTTTTCATAAGGTTAATAATTCTCCATAATCAATTTCAAATTTGTTAAAATTAAAATTTTGTCAAATTTTTTGTAATCCCCTAAAAAAAATTGGAAACATTTTTAAAATGTATTTTTTTTTCAAACATGGTTAGATTGATTCCCCTGTTGATTCTGATTAAGAATATATATGGATTGTAGGTTAGGAATTATCTCATTCACAGCGTTAGAAGCTTAAATTACAATATCATTAGGTTAAATTACAATATCATTCTTGGTCGATTTTTATCTATAGTTATATTGAACAGTTGTTCAAAAAATCAAAGCATAAAAACCTCATAACTAAGTCAAAAGTACATTAATTTTAATACGGAAAGCTCTTCTATGTTAGTTTTTCTAAGGTTAATAATTCTGCATAATTAATTTCAAATTTGAAAACCTTTAAATTTTTATCATTTTTTTTTTTTTTTTTAATTTTAACAATGAAATCTGTAAAAAATAAATTAAGCAAATTTTAATTATTTTTTTTTCTTTCAAGGGTTTTCTAAGTTCGTTTTTCTTAGGTTAATAATTCTGCATAATCAATTTCAAATTTTAAAAACTTATAATTTGTATCTTTTTTTAAATAAATTGAAAATTTTTAATTAATTTTTTTTCATTCAAATTTTTAATTAATTTTTTTCTTTCAAAGGTTGTCCAAATTAGATTTTCTTAGGTTAATAATTCTGCATACTCAATTTCAATTTTTTTTAATTTAAATTTTTTCAATTTCTTATTAAATTTTAACAATTGAATGAAAAAATTGTTATTATTATTTCTTTCAAATGTTTTCTAAGTTAGTTTTCATAAGGTTAATAATTCTCCATAATCAATTTCAAATTTGTTAAAATTAAAATTTTGTCAAATTTTTTGTAATCCCCTAAAAAAAATTGGAAACATTTTTTAAAATGTATTTTTTTTTCAAACATGGTTAGATTGATTCCCCTGTTGATTCTGATTAAGAATATATATGGATTGTAGGTTAGGAATTATCTCATTCACAGCGTTAGAAGCTTAAATTACAATATCATTAGGTTAAATTACAATATCATTCTTGGTCGATTTTTATCTATAATTATATTAAACAATTGTTCAAAAAATCAAAGCATAAAACCTCATAACTAAGACAAAGGTACATTAATTTTATTTCGGAAAGCTTTTCTATGTTAGTTTTTCTAAGGTTAATAATTCTGCATAATCAATTTCAAATTTATAAAACTTATAATTTTTATTTATTTTTTTTTTTTGAAATTTTAACAATGAAATCTCTTTAAAACAATTGAAAAATATTAATTTTTTTTCTTTCAAAGGTTTCCTAAGTTTCCTAAGTTTTTCTTAGGTTAATAATTCTGCATACTCAATTACAAATTTTTAAAAATTTCAATGTTTTATAATTTTTCTTATATTTTTAACAATTCAATGAACAAATTTTAATTATTTTTTCATTCAAAAGTTTTTTTCAATTTTTTTTTTTAATTTTAACAATTGAATGAACAAATTTTAATTATTTTTTCTTTCAAAAGTTTTCGAGTTAGTTTTTCTTACGTTATTAATTCTGCATATTCAATTTCAAATTTTAAATTCTTTAAAATTGTATAATTTTTTTTTAATCTTAACAATAAAATCTCTTAAAAGAATGAAAAAATATTAATTTTTTTTCTTTCAAAGGTTTCCTAAGTTAGTTTTTCTAAGGTTAATAATTCTGCATAATCAATTTCAAATTTTAAAAACTTATAATTTGTATCTTTTTTTAAATAAATTGAACATTTTTAATTAATTTTTTTTCTTTCAAATTTTTAATTAATTTTTTTCTTTCAAAGGTTGTCCAAGTTAGTTTTTCTTAGGTTAATAATTCTGCATACTCAATTTCAAATTTTTTTAATTTAAATTTTTTCAATTTCTTATTTAATTTTAACAATTGAATGAAAAAATTGTTATTATTTTTTTCTTTTAAAAGTTTTCTAAGTTAGTTTTTCTAAGGTTAATAATTCTCCATAATCAATTTCAAATTTTAAAAACTTATAATTTTTATTTATTTTTTTTTTGAAATTTTAACAATGAAATCTCTTTAAAAAAAATTGAAAAATATAAATTTTTTTTCTTTCAAAGGTTTCCTAAGTTAGTTTTTCTAAGGTTAATAATTCTGCATACTCAATTTCAATTTTTTTTAAATTCAAATTTTTTCAACTTTTTTTTAATTTTAACAATCCCCTAAAAAAATTTGACATTTTTTTTTAATTTATTTTTCTTTCAAATATGGTTAGATTGATTCTCCTGTTGATTCTGATTAAGAATTTATATATGGATTATAGGGTATGAATTGTCTCATTCAAAACGTTACAAGCTTAAATTACAATATCATTAGGTTAAATTACAATATCATTTTTGGTCGATATTTATCTATAATTATATTGAACAATTATTCAAAAAATCAAAGCATAAAAACCTCATAACTAAGTCAAAAGTACATTAATTTTATTTCGGAAAGCTTTTCTTTGTTAGTTTTTCTAAGGTTATCAATTCTGCATAATCAATTTCAAATTTAAAAAACTTATAATTTTTATTTTTTTTTTTTGAAATTTTAACAATGAAATCTCTTTAAAAAAAATTGAAAACTATTAATTTTTTTTCTTTCAAAGGTTTCCTAAGTTAGTTTTTCTAAGGTTAATAATTTTGCATAATTAATTTTAAATTATAATTTTTTTTTAATTTTGACAATAAAATCTCTTAAAAGAATGAAAAAATATTAATTTTTTTTCTTTCAAAGGGTTTCTAAGTTAGTTTTTCTTGACTTAATAATTCTGCATACTCAATTGCAATTTTTTCAATTTTTTTTAAATTTTAACAATTGAATATTTTAATTATTTTTTCTTTCAAAAGTTTTCTAGTTAGTTTTTCTTGGCTTAATAATTCTGCATAATCAATTTCAAATTTTAAATTCTTTAAATTTTTATTTTTTTTTGTAGTTTTAACAATAAAATCTCTTAAAAGAATGAAAATATATTTTATTTTTTTTTTCTTTCAAAGGTTTCCTAAGTTAGTTTTTCTAAGGTTATAATTTTTATAATTTATATAATATAATTTTTATTTTTATTTTTTTTGAAATTTGAACAATGAAATCTCTTTAAAAAAAAATTTAAAAAATATGTTATTTTTCTTTATTTAATTAATATTTTATACATATTTTAATTATTTTTTCTTTAAAAAGTTTTCTAGTTAGTTTTTCTTGGCCTAATAATTCTGCATAATCAATTTCAAATTTTAAATTCTTTAAATTTTTATATTTTTTTTTTAGTTTTAACAATAAAATCTCTTAAAAGAATGAAAATATATTATTTTTTTTTCTTTCAAAGGTTTCCTAAGTTAGTTTTTCTAAGGTTAATAATTCTGCATAATCAATTTCAAATTTTAAAAACGTATAATTTTTATCTTTTTTTTTTTTAAATTTTAACACTAATATCTCTAAAATAAATTTAAAAATTTTAATTAATTTTTTTTCTTTCAAAGGATTTCTAAGTTTGTTTTTCTTTGGTTAATAATTCTGCATACTCAATTGCAATTTTTTTAATTTTTTTTTTTTAATTTTAACAATTGAATGAACATATTTTAATTATTTTTTCTTTCAAAAGTTTTCTAGTTAGTTTATCTTGGCTTAATAATTTCAAATTTTAAATTCTTTAAATTTTTATATTTTTTTTTTTTAGTTTTAACAATAAAATCTCTTAAAAGAATAAAAAAATATATTAATTTTTTTCATTCAAAGGTTTCCTAAGTTTGTTTTTCTTTGGTTAATAATTCTGCATAATCAATTTCAAATTTTAAATTCTTTAAATTTTTATATTTTTTTTTTTTTAGTTTTAACAATAAAATCTCTTAAAAGAATGAAAATATATTAATTTTTTTTCTTTCAAAGGTTTCCTAAGTTAGTTTTTCTAAGGTTTTAATTTTTATAATTTATATAATATAATTTTTATCTATTTATTTTTTTTTTTTTAATTTTAACAATGAAATCTCTTTAAAAAAATATGGAAAAAATATTTTTTTTTTCTTTCAAAGGTTTCCTAAGTTTGTTTTTCTTTGGTTAATAATTCTGCATACTCAATTGCAATTTTTTCAATTTTTTTTTTAATTTTAACAATTGAATGAACATATTTTAATTATTTTTTCTTTTAAAAGTTTTCTAGTTAGTTTTTCTTGGCTTAATATTTCTGCATAATCAATTTCAAATTTTAAATTCTTTAAATTTTTATATATTTTTTTTTTAGTTTTAACAATAAAATCTCTTAAAAGAATGAAAATATATTAATTTTTTTTCTTTCAAAGGTTTCCTAAGTTAGTTTTTCTAAGGTTATAATTTTTATAATTTATATAATATAATTTTTATTTATTTTTTTTTTTGAAATTTTAACAATGAAATCTCTTTAAAAAAAATGGAAAAAATATTTTTTTTTTCTTTTTTTAATTAATATTTTATATATATTTTAATTATTTTTTCTTTCAAAAGTTTTCTAGTTAGTTTATCTTGGCTTAATATTTCTGCATAATTAATTTCAAATTTTAAATTCTTTAAATTTTTATTTTTTTTAGTTTTAACAATAAAATCTCTTAAAAGAATGAAAATATATTAATTTTTTTTCTTTCAAAGGTTTCCTAAGTTAGTTTTTCTAAGGTTATAATTTTTATAATTTATATAATATAATTTTTATTTATTTTTTTGAAATTTTAACAATGAAATCTCTTTAAAAAAATATGGAAAAAATATATTTTTTTTTTCTTTCAAAGGTTTCCTAAGTTCGTTTTTCTAAGGTTAATAATTCTGCATACTCAATTTCAAATTTTTAAAAATTTCATTTTTTTTTTTAGTTTTAACAATGGAATGAACAAATTTTAATAATTTTTTCTTTCAAAAGTTTTCGATTTAGTTTTTCTTAGGTTATTAATTCTGCATAATCAATTTTAAATTATTATAATTTTTTTTTTAATTTTAACAATAAAATCTCTTAAAAGAATGAAAAAATATTAATTTTTTTTCTTTCAAAGGTTTCCTAAGTTAGTTTTTCTAAGGTTAATAATTCTGCATAATCAATTTCAAATTTTAAAAACGTATAATTTTTATCTTTTTTTTTTTTAATTTTAACAATGAAATCTCTATAAGAAATTGAAAATTTTTAATTAATTTTTTTCTTTCAAATTTTTAATTAATTTTTTTCTTTCAAAGGTTTTCTAAGTTAGTTTTTCTTAGATTAATAATTCTGCATAATCAATTTCAAATTTTAAAAACTTATAATTTTTATTATTTTTAGCAATACGT